>JACGWO010000012.1:28257187-28468319 GCA_034509735.1 Sesamum alatum
CTGAATCCTGGAAAATGTACGATTAGTTGGGCTGTAAATAAATTCGGAAATCTTGAGCCCAATTCAAAATATTGACAACCTCATCTATTTTATCTTCAGATGTGAATATAAAAAAGGCATATATATGGTTTTTTTTTTTTTTTTTTTGGCATCTAAAAAAGGCATATATATGTTAATGATAGTTTATTTGGTAGTCTAATTGGGATACTAATTTGTTTACTATAAATAACCACATTTATTTTTTCCATACACAAAAATAAACGACCTCTTATAGTACTCATAAATTGGTAGAAAGGACAATATTTTATTAATTTGAGGAGTATGATGTAGATGTGATTCTTGTCCTATAGAAATATGTCGCTTTCGATGGCCAAAAAATGATAATTGTCCGACCCTTTATTTTTTAGTTTTTCTTTCATAATTTGGGCAAAGAAAAAGAAAATATATGGTGGGCTATGAGCAAAGGTGGCAACTTAGTACGTACATACAATTAATAATTTATATTCATTTATACTATATATTAAGGAAGAATACTTCTCTCAATTTTGATCTGTTTTTTATATTTAATTTACTTTTTTATTTTTTTTAATTCAACTTTCCACTCTTTGGTTTATTTTCTAATAATTATTTTTTTAAAATAATATTATAAAAATTGCATACATATAAAGTGTGCTAAAAATTATTAATATGCAAAGAGAATCATGGGAGGAGAAGTGGTCCGCGTGTTGTCATAAGAAGAAACTCTTACCCACCCACCATTATTATGTTTTGCCCACGACAAAGATAACGAATCTCTATTTTTCTTCATTAAATTAGGAATGGTGGAGACTGGACAATCGTGTTCATTTCATTCTCACCCACTTCTTAATTATGTGATAATCTCTACTAAATCAACTTTTCTAATTTGATCATTAAATTTTATTGTTACTGCATCAAGTATTATAAATCAATTATCACTAATTTAACATATCCACGTAACAATCAAATATGTGCTCGTTTATAACATAATAAGAAGGTGAAATTATATTTTTAGTCCATAATTTTCAGGGTAAGATACATTTAGTCATGCATCTTTTTGTAATTGTAAAATATTGTCATGTTATTTATACTTCCCTCACACATTTGGTTTTAATTTTGATCCTGTATTGTTAAATTTGACCCCTTAATTTTTTTTGGGCCAACATTTGTTGTTGGGAAAACATGTCATTGCCAAATGTGTCGACATATCATTGCCATGTGCCATATGGGTTGACACGTTATTGCTACTTTTTTTTTTCTTTCTTCTGGCAACACATTTTGATCAGACAAATTTATCATTCGAGAACTAAATGCGTGATGCCTAGGAATAAACGTGCCGAAAATTAGACTAAGTATACGAGGAGAGTATAAATTACATAACACAATTTATAATTACTAAAGATGCAAGATTAAATATATCATACACCACAATTACATGATAACGGTGTATTTTTCACTAACAAGAACTAAAAAAGATAATCAATCTAAACCTGTCAATGCGCGGGTAATACTCAAACCCAGACCAACTATAATAACTAATACCCAAACCCAATAATTTTATATTAGACCCATACCCGAACCCATACCCATTGAAATAAGTACTTTTGGTATGGGTAATGTCTAGACCCTAAAATACCCATGGTTATGGGCATTGAACGAGTAACATCTAAAAATTCATTGAATTTATAAATTTTTTATATATCAATCGGCTCGATTTACTTGTCATCTAAAATCAGTTAAGCTCGACTAACATATGAAACTGATAAGATTTGTTTGAATTTGAAATGTAAAAAATTCATGAAATTAAAGTTGAAAGTATTTTCAAATCGATAAAAAAAATATTTCAAAGTCAATATATGACTTTCATACTTATTTCTTTTCCTATCGTTCTTCAATCTCTGTTTATATTTCGAATGTATGTAGATTGTGTAATTGCTTAATGACGGTCGAATATTTGAGAAAAATCAAGATCATTGTTTATATTTCAACGATGGTCAATTTGTACATGTTGAAAAGTTGAATAACTTTTAATTTATCTTATCGATTGGAAGTTTATGAAATATTTTTATTAAATTAATTTGGTAATTTGTTCTGGTGATATCGTTATAAAAAAAATATATGTATAATGTTTCATTCATTTTACCATAGGTAAGACCCAAATTGGACCCATTTTTTGTGGGTATACCATGGATAAGATCCGATAAATATTACACGGGTAAAATTTGGGTAGGATTTATAAATAATAATTATGGATATTTATTGGGTCTGAGCCGAATAGATTAATACTCGGCCATTGACGGGCATAAATCAATCATTAGAACAACAACCGGAGTACTGATACAGGCACAACCTTTCCCAGTTTCCAGCTACTCTTCATCGCCCAACAAACATATTCCAAACCATCTTTAATATTATTCCTACTTAGGAAATCCAAATGGCAGACAACTAATTTATACAATAAAAATACCCCCAAATTAGTGAATATTATTAAATGGAGAAGGTGGTCTGATTTTACAAGTGTGGCTTTATTGTTTTGTGGCTTTTGTCATCTTCTCTTTGGTCAATATACTTTTGAAATCTGCCTATTTTTGACTTTGAAACTCCAACAAACTCCAACCTACTTACTACTTTTCCTATGTATAATCAATCACTCAAACCTTCACCAAAAGGATTCTCTCTTTGTCCTTTTTCTTTCATTCTCTTCCACAATCCTTAACAACTACACACAAATCAAATTGTGGGTAGTACTAGTTAAAATTTCTTGAGTTTTCTGGAAAATGGGTTTTAATTATTTTTGTGAAAGTTTGTTTGGAATTGATCGAATTTGGTTACTGCAATTCTATCGATACAGTAAGAATCAAATCGTTTTCTGAAAGATCCTTGTTCGAATTAGATTTGGTTGAATCAAATCAATCATAGAGCAAATGTGATACACTTGCTATGTGATTGACCATTTTTTCCGAACTGTGCACAAATCACACGACAAGTGTATTGAACTTACCATATGGTTAGTTTAGATTTAACCAAATCAGATCCGAACTAAAATTACCCTCGATCTCTAGTGAATGACGTATTATAAATTAGTCATTGCATTAAAATGAGGAAGCCAGGAGCAGGGGATGCTTAGTTAGCTCTACCGTAACATTGGGATTGGCCTCTTTTGACCGAGCCAGAGAAAGACTAGTTTAGGTTGTGCTTGCTTAACATGTATTTCTTATCTCATCTCACTCGATTGAGTCAGGTGTTGTTTGTTTGTGACATAATTGTCTTATTCGAATGAGAAAGTATCTTCACCTCACATTACTGATAATCATTGCATTTTCTTTCTTTACCCAACACCTTTTACACATCACATCAACTATCATCATTATACTTTTATTTCACATCTAATCACATACTCAAAAAAAGATCTTCTCTCAGTCAGTCAGACTCATTTTATCTCATTTTCTTTCCACTGAGATAAGATGAAAATACAAACAATCACAATATTACGTAAACTATATTATTGTTTCTTAATGATTATGAATGTATTATTTTTTGTATCTTACAAATATACTTGAATTTGACAGGATAATATTTGATGACAATAGTTCAAGTTTTAAACGTTATTAATGTAATTAATAATCGGGTTTAATCTTTTGTTCCTCCCGTAATATTATTAGTGAAGTCTATGTTTATGAATCTCAAATAAGGACTTGAAGAAAAACAATTGATTATGTTACTACACCACAGCCGGAAAACAGGAGGACTTAGAAAGTCGAATTTTTCCTATTTGTCTATTGGTCGGCCACTCACTCACTCCGCATTTCACTGTTACTCTATCATTCCTCTTGTTACCGTTACTCTACACCCCTAGGCTTGAATCTTCTTAGTTTTTCTTTATTTTTTCTAATTCCAAAAGAAAAAAAAAGGAATAATATTTGTTAATTATAGTGAGATTAAATGACGTTTTTTTATTTATATTTACTTTTGAATAAATTAGGATATTAATTTTTACAATACGACATCATAATATCTTTGTAAATCTCTTATGGACATTATTAAATTTATTAGTAAAACTCAAACATACTTGTTTTTGCATATAATAGGATCGCGGACACTAACTTATTTTATTTTTTTGCATATGAAAAGGAACAAAAATATTTGATACTACTAAAAACATAAAACCACCTTTTTGTTGAAGTATTAATAATTGATTTACTTTTTAACTAAAGTTTGGTATTATCCTTTTTTGGTTGGTATGTTAATAATAATATACAACTCCTTACAATCAAGTTGATGAAGTTTAGTGCAAGTTGGGGTAGGGGATGGGGTTATGCTACCAAATTACCAATTTATTCAGCCCTAACCTAAGTTATATATATATATATATATACTTAGTTCTCGCTGCATGCAGTTACTCGAGCGTATAAAAAAATTACGTTGATGGATGAAGAAAAAAATATTTATAAAAATAAACAATTGTTGTGTGGAAAAATAAGAAAGAAATATAAGAACAAAGAAACAGGGAGGTGAGATAGAAAAAAAAAATATAATTGTGAGTTTATTAATATTTTAAAATTACTATTCTAACTAATTTTTTTTGAATTGAAAAATTAAAAGAATAATTGTGGGTGTTCAAAAATTAGTACGATAAAAATTTTCTTTATAATAATATCTATACATATATATACCATCATCTATACTATTTATCAAGATTAGGGTCTTAAATAACAATTTATGGTAGATAAAATATGAATACACTAAAGTGCTCTTATTTATATCTATTTCTTTCATAAATAACATTCTTTCTAATTAATTAGTTAGAGATTCATATGCATTTAGAATTAATTCTTTTACCAGCTTTACTCACTTTTCATTTTATCTTACTTTTATTTCATTTAATTAAAAAAATATAAAATAAAAATTTAAATTATATTACAGGTAGTACTATTAATAAAGATTCAAAAGCATATTGGCGTGTATCAACAAAATTACGTATATTTAAAACGATGATACTAATTTTACTTTCTCTCCATATTTTTCGATCTACATTTTCTTTTCCTTGGTCCTCTTTACACTGGCATCTTATTTGTTTAATTCTGTAGTCTCCATCTCATCTCACTTTTCTTATTTAAGATAATTCATGCAATCTCATTTTCTTTAAACAAAATTTCATGAATAAAATTACTACCTTTTAAATGGGAAAAAAAAAAAGCAAGAGAAAAAACATTAAATTGTAAAGAAAATAGAAAAAGCAAAGAGCAGGAAATGATAAAAGCAAAGTCCCACTACTGAAATAATCATATATTACATTCCTCATTTCAGTTTTCACACAGAACAGAAGAGCGACAGAGACACTCACGCACACATTCCTTCCTTCCAAGTCATTCCAAAGCACCACCACCACCACAACCACCCAACCACGATAATCAAGCTCTGAATTTGCAATATCTCAGAGGCGCAATTGTGTTGTTTCCGTATGTATAGGATTCGGGAGATGGTGGAGATGGAAGGCGGCGCGTCGTCCAAGCAGCCGCAGCAAATCTCTGATATGTTCCAGAAATTCGCCCTCGCTTTCAAGACCAAAACCTACGAGCTCTTTGCCGAAGATTCAGCCGACGCCGCCGCCGACTCCGATTGTGACGTCGCCCTACTCCTCGACTCCGCTGAGGAATTCATCCCTGACCAGAAGGTTGTCGTCATTAAACCGGACTCGAGTTCCGGGACGGATTATTCGGGTGTCCAATTAATCAGAGCTTTAGTTCCTTCTCTCTTTGCCACTCTCTCCTCCTTCGAAGCTTCGTATTTGCAATTTCAGGCGGCCCATGTGCCGGAAATTGACAAAGATGCCCTCGAACTGGCGGATAAGTCGATTGTCTCAATTCTCCAGAAATTGACCGAGATGAGGAACTTTTACAAGGATTCGAAGAATGGGAGCTTAGGTTTGAATAGCGGTTTTGACTTTCCAGCGGCGTCGTTTCTGGAATTTCAAGTGCAGGAGAATCAGAGCAAGCTCAGGATTTTGGAGACTATAGTCAACTCCCTGCAATCCCAGATTGATGTTAAGGATGATGAAGTAAGGGATTTGAGGAAAAAATTGGATAAGATTCGGGCTTCTAGTGCCAATTTAACCCGAAAATTGGGTTTGAAAGAGGAGAATATGGGTCCTGGGATGGAGGTTTTGTTGACAATTCGGGTTTTTGAAGCAATGTTGGGCGATTCAGTTAAGTCCTTGCGTTGTTTTACAAAGTTGTTAATTGATTTGATGACCAAGGCTGGGTGGGATTTGGAGGAAGCGGCTAATTATGTTTATTCAGGAGTGGATTATACGAAGAAGGGCCACTTCCGGTATGCATTTCTGTCTTATGTTTGTTTGGGCATGTTCCAAAATTTTGATAAGAATGATTTTGGTTTATGTGATAGCGATATTATCTGCAATGAGAATGGCCCTAAACATAGTGAAAATGGTGTTATCGATAGTGAGAACAATGGTTATTTGAGGCAGTTAATTGAACATATTGCGAGTAATCCTATGGAGATTTTGGGTAAGAATCCTAAATGTGAGTTCTCACGGTTTTGTGAGAGGAAGTATGAAGAACTTATTCATCCAACAATGGAGTCATCGATTTTTAGCAATTTAGATAGGAAGGAGAAGGTGCTAGATTCATGGAAGTCGTTGACAGTGTTTTATGAGTCGTTTGTTAGGATGGCAAGCTCCATATGGCTGCTCCACAAGTTGGCATATTCATTTAACCCTGCAGTTGAGATATTTCAGGTAGAGAGAGGAGTAGAGTTTTCAATGGTCTACATGGAGGATGTTTTGGGAAAATCTAGTTTGCCAAGAAAAACTAGGCCAAGAGTTGAGTTCACTGTCGTCCCTGGGTTCAAAGTTGGCAGGACAGTCATTCAGTCACAGGTTTATCTCACTGGCTTAAATGGTACTGAGTAGTGAGTTTTTTCTTTAAAGAGATGAAGATTATATGTTGGTTGATTGGAATGGAACTGAGAAATATGTGCATAATATAGGGAGGGGTTTAAACGTTCTTGGGACAAGAGTTGTCATGGTTTGGCAGGTAACTTCTTGAGACAAGAGTTTAAACATTCGAGTTGCAATGTCTTGGTTTGCTCCTCCCTCACGAATGAATACTTGTCTTAGTCCGTTCATTGTGTATAATTTCACTTATAGGTTTCTCCTTTTCAGTTTTTACATGTTCTCTTAGTAATTGTAAAAAAGAAGAATGTAAAGTGATGATTTTTCTATTCGCACGTCTTGTTATCTTGAGGGTTTTGGCGTGAGACTGACAAATAGAAATCAACTTGTATGTAGCTCTGTGTTACTAAGTCTATAATGGTCGATTCACTTGGCTATCGAAAATTTTGATTAACTTTACTGTTGGTGTTGTATTTCAGAACAATTTTTTCTTTTCCTTAATGGTATTATCAGCTAAAGTTTTCCAGGTGGTGCATCAAAATTGAGAATTGATTTAAACTCTCTTGCAGTGACATGAAGATTAAATCATTACCTTTGGATTGATACGCTGGTTGTTTAAATCATGAATAGTCATCACAACATATTATTTCTTCAACTGTTCATTCAAATGAAATTTATAAGAGACTGTATCATGTCCTTCGGCTTTGTCATAGCTTGAGCTCTACATATTCCACTTCATTCTTCTCATTTCTGTTCCATAGCTGGCTCCCCTACAGAGCAGACTTTCTGCAATTCGATTAGTTTTACATGCATTAACAAGATGAGTTGAGCGATTGGCTGCAATTCAAGTGTCGTTGTTTTTGGAGCATAAGCGCACACCTGCATTTCTTTGCTCTCTCTGGTTTTTGAGTCTATGCATGCCAGCGCCAGTGAAAGATAAAACTTGGCCACGCATTCAAAATGATGCATATATCTCATGTGGGTTTGGTGAAAATAAAGGATTGGTAGCAGTTAAACTATGAAGAGGGCTTAAACTGGTAGAAGAGAAGGGGCTGCTCTCTTTCTTGCATGTTTTACGCCTTCAAGGTTGTCTTCATTCTATATAGAGAAGCATGTAATTAATGGTTCTTCCCATTTCGCCTTTTGTTCCTGAAGGAAGTGTTGTGTAAGGACTAACAGAAAATCAATTTGTATTATCAATGCTGTGATGGTAACTTGTTTTAGCATTTGAAATTCTTCAGTAAACCATTGCTGCCTTCATCCTATGCTCTTATAGTCCAGAATGACTACTGCATCATCATCACATAGTACAAGTATTTCCTACTACTACTAGAGCCAGACATTTAAAAATTCACAATCATGGGTAATAAAATTTGAATGGATTCGACTTCCTTAACCATCACCGATCAGGGTAGGCTTTTATATTCAAATTTCAATGGATTCGAATATAATTTTAGGACACTTGGGCCGTAATCTAATATAAATTTTGATGACACTTGGTAAGAGTTGGGCTGTTCTGTTCTTATTGGGTTGCTTTTACAATTGGGGCAGTATGACTGTGGGATTCCATTTCTTTTCCTGGAGGCCCGTTTTGAGTGCCTAAATTATAAATTCCACAGAGGTTTCTGTCTGTGTGAGAGATGAAAATTGAAATCACAAGACAAGACATTCTGAATATCCCATCAAATCATTACAACCTTGTCTCTCCTCTTTTTGTTTTTCCTCTTTGACTGAAAACCGCTGGATCTTATTTTTCTTGTCTATATTGCGTTTGGGGCCAAACACAGCCACCCACACATGTATATGTATATCTTACTTTCTTGTTTGGTTGTATGGGTGGGATGGATGTATCAGATTATTGTACCTTGTATTTGAATTAACAATGAAAATCACGCGAGTTTTAATTTATTGAAGAAGGTGTGAAGTAGCATCAGATGGGATATTTCAGCCTAACATTAGCATAGATATGCCAAAATAAATTAAATGTGCCTTAATTATTGGAATAGGAAGAAACGCTTCACGTTCTTGATGTCTTCTCTTGCACCCTCCTCCATCATCTGCTACGTCACTTGTTTATTTCAGGACAAACATACATATATTTATAATTAAATAAAATTAGTAGCCTTAAAGCTTTCCATCCTTGTGAAATGTGAATGCTCCTAACCTCTTCTCTATTTTGTTTTTGTTGAAGCTAAGCAAAGAACAACCAAAAGGCAGTGTGTTCGAGTATTACGAATGTAGGGTGTTGTTTAGTTTAATGTTGGTGTTGGTAAATTTAGAGATGTTGTCATACTGTGTACTGAATATTGTAATAACAGTTGGTTGTTATAGAAATATTGATTTATTTTCATATTAATAATTCATCACTCGTTATTAAAAAAAAAAAAAAAAAGCTAAGCAAAGAACGAAATCCTTTTTTCTTTCAGAATCTGTAAACAGTCTATAAGTGCCATGAAATTTGGTAGATTTTAGCAGTATTTAGGAACTTGGCACCTCCAAATGTCGATCATTACATGAACATATATAGCCAAAGAGAGAAACAGCCAAAAAGATATTAACGATCGATAAAACATCAAATAATTATGATATTAGTATTGTCAATATATACTTACATGCATTAAGTGTTCTTTTTCGTGATGACAGTTATTTTACAAAAAATTTCAACTGTAATAATTTGTAACGAAAAATATGTTCATAAAGTTATCACTCTAGACAACTAAAACCACATTTATAATGACACATTTATAAGCTTTTAGCAATTATATTGTGCAA
The DNA here is from genome assembly GCA_034509735.1 of Sesamum alatum. NCBI lineage: Eukaryota > Viridiplantae > Streptophyta > Magnoliopsida > Lamiales > Pedaliaceae > Sesamum > Sesamum alatum. The sequence continues at coordinate 28,266,891 of JACGWO010000012.1, forward strand.
AATTAAATTCAGTTCAATTAATTTATATTTTGAGTAAAAAAATATTTAAATCACTTACTGTTTTATTTTGTTATATATAGGTTTACGTACGTAGCTAAACTAGTGTACTTTTTAATTACTAAAAGCTGCATTAATATTTTTGAGCGTACATCTTATTATAAAATAAAATAATAAGCAGTTTTGGGGTCATATCATGTCCCGACCCGACCGAGTTCGTGTATATTCTTGATTGATTCCTGTCTGGTGGAGGACATTAATTAATTTGACGTGTTAACTAATTAATAAAAACGAGCACGAGCTGAGGTCTTTAGTCTTTACAGATTCCAGTGGTGAAACCAGAGGGCAAACGCAGATATATGCACATTGCACACTATATATTCATTTATTATAATTTCCAAAATTTCTGGCTTTACCTGACCTTGATATTAAGAGGATATTAAATTTGTACAACTCTCAATTCTTCTTCTGACATATATAGCTTTCGTAATTATATATTAATGTAGTTTCAAGCCTAAATTAATTAATTTTGCATGTCATCTCAAATCAGATACTATATATTTATAATTAGAGTGTGAATATATAGAAAGATGATTAATTAATATAGAGAGCGTCGCTTAAATTAATTGTTTGAGAGAATCAGTCTGCATGCAATACGAATAAATATTCTAATCACTTAATTTTTAAGATCTTGAACAGATTTATTTTTTTTTAAAATTTTTTTGGTTGTGGTTAATTAATTTCCTTTAATTTTTTCCGTTATTCGTATAGATTAAAAAGGTAATGAAGCTCTCATATTTAAATAAATATTTCCAATCATCCATTATTTAAATAAATTGGATGGGTGTGTGGTGTGTACAAAATCACAGTACTAAAGCAATCTGCCAGAATGAATGTCAGTATATATGTGTTGCTGCTTCGCTGATTGCTACTTATCATTCACTCACTCTCTAATTCTGATTAATAATTTTACCAAAAAGAAAAAAAATAAGATTTGACATTACATTAATCAAATATAGTTAATAAGCGGGTAGGAGTTTCGTCAGACCCATGCCTAGGCAAAGACAACTTTCTTGAACTATATATCTATATATAGTTATTTCTGGTTATAATCAATTAACTAAAGTAATTATATGACCAAAAATTCTAATTCAGGTCGGATTTGTGCAGATCGCGGGAATCAATTATATGATAAGTGTAATTCATTGGGTAAATTACATTTTTGGTCCCATAAGTGGACTAGTTTCTAATTTTAGTCCCATACTGTGGGCAATTCACACATTACATCCCACATGTACATTTTTTTCCCAATTTTATGATCAAAAGGAGTTTTTTGTTAATTGCTAACGGCACAATCACGTGATTCGCACACCTCCGTTAAATTGCTTGCGGTAAATTACATTTTTGGTCCCATAAGTGAACCCATTTCTAAATTTGGTTACATAAGTGGACCCGTTTCTAATTTTTGGTCCTACAGTATGGGCCCAAAATTGGAAAAGGGTTCACTTATGGGGCCAAAAATATAATTTATCCCAAGCAATTTAACGGAAGCATGCGAATCCGTTAGCAATTAACGAAAAACCCCTTTTGGTCTTAAAGTCGAAAAAAAATGGGACATATGGGATATATATATATATATATATAATGTGTTAATTCCCCACAGTATGGGACCAAAATTAGAAACGGATCCACTTATGGAACCAAAAATGTAATTTACCCTTCATTTGCTGTATGATTGGTGTACAGTTCAATAAAAATAATTACTAACATGATAAGTGTATCACAATTGCTGTGTGATTAATTTGATTCGACCAAACTTAATTTAAATAAGAATTTTCCACAAGTATATGAGTTAGGACGAGTTCTTACATGCAACAAAAACCAAATCATCAAAAGGCATGTCAATACTAAAACCTGTACTAATCGATGTATTATGATTCACACTTTTTAATATTGTACATAATTTATCGTACATATGATTGCTAATTTGGGAAGTAAATCTATGATGTAGGAAATTAATGAAATAATAAGCACTGTGTTAGAACCAAATTAACATGAATATTAATTAATATTCAAGATAATTAAGGGGCCGCCGGGGGAAGAAGAAAAAAGATATATAATGCACCATAAATATATATAATATATGAACATGAATTAATAAACGAGCTTCAATATTTTCAGATGGGTTTTAGAGATTAGTAGTTAGCATTATAAGCAAGGCATCCACATCAAAACCCTCTCCCACCATCAACATTTGAAGCTAATTAAGCAACCCCATCGAAACCCATCATCATGTTAACAAGTCTTTTAATTAAAAAGACAGCATAATAACAGATTAAGAACCCTAATTACGACAGAAACTAACTAATTAAAGGCAAGAGACAGATTAACGTAGAAACATTTGAAACAGCAGCTTCACTCTCTTAGTACGGAGAGACACCCACGTTGGCTGGAGCAAGAAACCCATCTTTCATCAGAACATCATCTCCTTCCTACCAGTCATGAATAATATTCATTCGTTAATTAGAAATATCAATTAATAAACTAAAAAAATTCTAACCACAAATTAAGAAATTAAATTACTGCTTTGCAAAGAGTAATTATGTGGTTATTATTTCTCACTCTTCTGTGTGAAATTTAGGTCTTAGGGTTTTGAAGTACCTGTTGGCATACATTCGGTTTCTTCACGGGTTGATCAGGCATGAGTCCGAAGTGAATGTGTGGGAAATGGGCCCACTGATCAGAGCAAGACAACAAAAGAAAACTCAAAAATCAATTGAAAAAAAAAAAAAAAGAAAAAGCGTGAAAATCCCACACCATGTATTTTCAAACCAAAGGTACAAAAATGAAACCCTAGTAAAAGGAAAACCCTACTGTACTAGTTAAGGAAATAAAAAACCTAGTATTATTATTAGGTAATAGAGAAAGACAGTAGCTAGCTGGCTACTGTGTGTTGTGCGTTTTTCTTTTTTTTAAAATCCTTGGATCTTACATTCTTTGCAGCGGCACTGAAGGCCTCCCTGTGGCTTATATCAGGGTTTCCAGCTTTGATACGTTGGATCTCGTCCCTGCAAATGTATGTGTAATTATGATGATGGTAATTCATTCTTCAACAATATATAATATTAGGATGCCTTTAATTAAAATAATAAAACAAGCCCATGATCAGATTTTGCAATAAATGAGTTTGATGTACTTAAAAGAAGCTCTTAAAGCAATAGAAAAAAGCTGCAAGAACACATGAACATTTATACGAACACATCTGCTGGGGTAGGGGGTGGGTAGGGGGGGGGGGGGGCGTGTATAATATTAATGTATGTATATGTGTGTGTATGTATATAGATAGATAGAAATATAATTGGTTTATAATTACGTACTTGATGAAGCGGTTGTAAGCAGAAGGCACTCTCTGTCTTTTCTCCGGGGCTGAAAATGTACACCAAAATGCAAACAAACAACAAAACAAAAAGTAGACATTAAATTCACTTTGGCTGACTTTTTCTTTGGATTTCTAACATTCACTATCTTTACTACACTGTCACCTCTCTCTCTCTCCTCTCCTTTCTCTCTCTCTCTCTCTCATCACTACTTCATCATTATCTAATGATTTTCCTTTCTATTTCTTTTTTCTTTCTCATCTTTCCACACAATATCATGATTCCCGGGGGGGGATATTTCTTGGTTTTTTTTTTTTTTCGAATACAATTGGACAACCACAAATTATTATTTCTATAAAAGAAAAAAACACTGAAAAAAAGAAGAAGAAAGACAACCCTTAATGCATAATCAACGTGGATGAAATGGGACTCAAGGAAAACAAAATTTAGGGTTTTGAAAAAATGTTGAAATTGGAGAATAGGGACACAGCAGATTTGATCGATCGATCCTCGACAAACTGTTGATGAACAATACAAGGAGGAGACCACAGCTTTAAGGTTACTGAGGAAGTGTCCATACATATATAAGAGGAAACCCATGATGTAATACGAGAAGGTAAGAGAGAAATGTTTGTGTGGAATAAAGTTTAATAACTGTTGAAGAGTAAACTTAAAATACAAACAGCAGTTTCAGCTTCTTATTTGGTTAGCAAACTACTGTGTGGTCGAAAGGCCATTGTTGACGGTGACTGAAAACATTCCACACACTCTAAAGCACAAAGGATAAAGATTGGATTTTGATGGACCCTTAACCCTCAGACAAACAGACCATTAATTTCTTTCTGATCATTGATTCCTGCTCATATATATATGTTTAATAAATTGAAACACTCATCTCTGTCTGTTTCAAAACTTTAAAATATGAGTGGAATAAATAAAATAGAAATTTATGAGCGTAATCTCACGTCTGTTAGCTACTGGAGGCTTGGGGAGCTCGTCGATTCCTCGAACAGGCATCAAGGACTCGTTTGGACTCGGCTGATTGATCAGCAAGTTCGACGGCGAGTTTCGAATCTCCTCCTGTATGTAACCAGGTGTCGTAAAATTAGTCCTAAACTCAAACAAGATTTGAAATATATTATACATGAACAAAAAGATTAATTAGGTTTTTACATATATCAGAGTCGCCTAAGCTATGACATTTCCAGAGAAGAAGAAAAATTCCGAAAAAATTCAGAACCCTAATCTAATCATATTGCAAAATATGAAACGAATCAAAACCAACCAAAAAGAAGATGAAAATCATAAGCAGAAACTCTATTCTGCCACAGTAAGAAACCCTAATCAATTAGGGTCAGGTGTTAGACGTGTGTGTGTGTGGGCGTGTGTGTATACCAGAAGATTCTGAGGAGAGAAGAATGAGTGGCCAAGATGAAGCTGATTGGCAGCCGGGAGGAGCAGCCCACGCATGTTCACAGACAGAAGGTTGGTGCAATGCCCACATCTCACTGTCACCGTCTTGAACAAGCTTGCGCAAGGTACACTCACCTAAATCCACACACCACCACAACCAACAACAACAACCTTAAAATCATCACACTTGAAACAAGAACCTAGCTACCTAGGTACCGCGCGCAACAAAAGAAATTAAAGGGTTTTTCACTGAAAGAAGAAATATTGAAAAATCAGTGAAGAAAGAAAGCATTTTTGTTTCCCATTATTGAAGGGTTTGTGTGCAGAAAGAGAAACAAGTGTGATGAATATGATAATACCGCGAGGACAGTGTCGCAGAAGTTGCAATGGACATAACAGAGCTGCTCGGAAGTAGGAGAGGTGAGGTGGTGGTGGTCCGGTGCAAAAGCGGCAGATGAAGAGGACATATTTTCTTCTTATTAATGTTACTGTTCTGTTTCTTGTTGATGATGATGATGATGATGATGGTGATGATGATGATGATTCCCTGAGATTTTGATTTGATTGATTGATAGATTGACTGATCGAGGTATGTATATATGGAGGTTTGACAGATTAACCAACTGGGATCTGATCTTCTGAATGTTTTCTTTCTTTTGGGGGTTGAGTTATCAAAGACAAGAAGCTGAGGGAAAGAAGAGAGAGAGAGAGAGGGGGTGGGGGTGTATGGGGTAGGATACTGCTGAGGAAGAGGTGAGGTGGGGATCGATGCACTGCACACTATTATACAAGAGAATTTAACGCACCAACAAAGTTAGTGTGTTTGTTTATGTCATCTTCACTCACTATATATATATTACACACATATAATTCTTGCTTGTATAACATATGTTTATGTATAAACACATATATATATATATATATATAATTAAGCTCTCATATACATTACTAAGTTAAAAGGGGTGATGCTTTTCAAGAAAAATAGTTAAGTGTTATATTTGAATATTCCAGAATACAAATATGATTGATAGATTTAGAGTATTATATTGATATGGCTTGAGAATCGTTAGGTATCACGTTGAGTGAGGTATCGTTCGTTTTAATTTTGATCGAACCTTATGGTTGTCATGAAATATACATTGCTGGAGAGATAAGGAGGACGGGCAAAATGTATTTTTAGTCCCATTAAACAGAGTTAGACTCGTTTTTGGTACTATTATTTATTCAAGTGTAGGTTTTGGTCCCATTAAACTTAAATTCAAGCTTATTTGATCCCAATAAGTCATTTGTCATGCTCTGCACATGACTTATTGGGACCAAATAAGCCTGAATTTGGGCTTATTTGGTCCCATAATTCTAGATTTTCTAACGAACATAAACGGAGTCAATAAGTCATGTGTTCTGCACATGACTTATTGGGACCAAATAAGCCTGAATTTGAGTTTAATGAGATCAAAACCTATACTTAAATAAATAATGATACCAAAAATAAGTCTAACCCTGTTTCACGGGATTAATATAATATTTTGCCCGACTTAGGACTTGTAAGCCGTCAATCTCTTCATTTGCTACCAATGTAATTAGTGGCTTGGCTACATCGTAAACAGTGTTTATACATGATGATATATCTAGAAAATACAGGTATAAGTATACGTATACGTGTGAGTTGAGGTCGTATGGTATGGTATAATGGAGAGGAAATGTATGGTTGGCATTCCCGATGGAATAGTGTGTGAGGTGTGTGAGAGAGAGGGGGTTGCAGAGACGCGGCAGAGGTGGGGGAGAGGAGTGAGAAAAGGACGTGTGCATGGGGTGATTAGCTTTCACTCATTCACCTGTTGTTTTCACACTTAAAGACCCCCACTGTATCTATTATATATCTAACCCCCCCTTTTCTTTCTTTTCTCAATTTTCCCTTTTATTTCTTTTTTAAAATATACTTCTCTTATTATATATATATATATATATATTCTTAGAAATGTATTTTTAGGGTATTGTTAATAAAGCCTTAAATGGCGGGCACCTATCCTCTGCACTTACTATTAATTACTATACATCAATGTATTTAGTAGTTGTATTCGTATCAGTCCGTTGAACGGGCATTTTCTTTTTATAGTATGGGAATTATTGAATTATTAAATGTATTTAAGTTGAAAATTTGATTTAATATACTAATAATTCAAATCAATGGATATGTTCGCATAACCCAACAAAAACAAGAAATTAATATATAATTAAGTAGACATATATCCATATTCATGACACTGGTATTCACAATCAAAAAATCTCAACCTTATTAATTAAGTAAGATTTCATTGACAATGAATAGGCATTTTCAAATGTTAAAAATACTACATTTTACGTAATGGAGCAATTAAGGAGTTTGTTATTGAAAATATGTCTTTTTGATAATGAGCGATGAATTATTAATTTGAAAGTACAATAATGTTTTTAAAGCGACCAATCACTATTACAATATTCAGTGCACAGTATAATAACAAATCTACATTTACCAACATCAATCAAATGAATAATATAATCATCTTATAAACTAAACAACTCCTTACATACGTAGTACTCAAACCCACGACCTCTTGGTTGTGGGACCTCAACCTCACCACTCGGGCAAGGGATCATCGATTATTGAAAATATGTCTTAGTCATAATGAAATCTAAAATATTGGGGCAAGTTGCATGATTAACATGGGTTTGCTAAATTAATTTTGAACTAAAATCACCTGGCATGAACAGATCACTAATAAAAACAAGTTATTAGGGACGAATAATTGGGGATGGAAGAAATTCATCGCAATTTGCCACACATGGGGCTTAATTTGTGTTTTTTTTTTTTTTTTGAATTGACAGTGATGAATTTTTATAAATAGAAAGTATATTGATTACATTCAGCCCTATCAGCTATCAATATCGAACAGAGATAATTACAAACAATTAAATCAATAATATCACATAAACTAATACCTAACAATTACAACAACAAATCATACCTATTATACAGTAGAAATAACATCAACCCACCCAGGGGTTCGAACCTGATCTCTAGGATCATGGGGTCTCAACTTTGTCAACTAAGCTAGGCTTCGTTGGCTTTTTGTGTACTTAATACACTACAAGAAAATAGAAGATTAGCGACAAAAAATCAAGTGACAATTTTAATATTGTCACTAATTATATATATATATATATATATTTAGTGACAATAATATTTATTTTGTCTCATTACTGAATTTTATGATTTTGATAATTACTATTATTTTATAAAAATTATTATTAGTGACAAAAAAATATGCACAAAGTTGTCACTAAATACAATTAGTAACTCATGTACAGTGACAACCTGGTGACAATAAATAATTGTTATCACTATATTATATTGTTACTAAGTTGTCACTATAGATGTGTCACTAATTGTGTTTAGTGACAATTTCATACACAATTTTTGTCACTAATAATTTTATAGTGACAAGATGAAAAATATTGTCACTTAATACATATTTTTAGTGACAACTTTTAAATTATCATTAGATATTTTGTCACTAATATTATATTTTCTTATAGTGGTATTTTGAATAATTGCAGCATACTTTTCATTTTTAAACAGGGAGTATATGTCAATCATCCAACTTATGTGACAGTATAGTGTACACCAAGCTGTGTACTATTTACAATACTCCACATAGAAAAATACAGTAAGGAATTAATTGATCAATAGGAAACACTCTTTATTTGTGTTAATTGAGTGCTTGCCTTAATTTGGTACCAATATTTGGTCCCGGAAATATGTTGTTTTGCACCCTCAAAGAAAAGATATACTCCTAACTTCAAATTCCAATATTCATTAAAATCATGTATGATATATTCATGGCATATTCCCATGCTAGCTTTCACAATAATATTGCTTCAGAAGCATATATAAAACGCTTCGTGTAATTCAGCTTTTGCCTATCCACACATTTTATATGCCATGATTGTCATTGGAAAAAAAAATAAAAAAAACTATATAGCTTACAAATAATTCATTTGATTTCTTCCTTAGTCTGGAAAAACAAAATTGGCAGTAATTCTGGAATATCACATATTTATTATGTATCCCTTTACATGTTGGCCGAAGTCAGATGGTCATTGACCCCAGCCTTCAATTGAATTTATTTTATTTCCTATTAATTATATATAGGACCATATGCACTTCAATTCAAAATTAAGCACATACCCTTCAATCATATTGGAGTCATTTGAAATATAGGGCAGAAATTTAATATGTTGAAATATTTCAATTAATCCTCACCATTAATTTTAAGTATACATGTGCTGTAACTGTTGTGCTAACAGAAATTTTAATCGACTACGTACAACATTCAGGGAGTGTTTGCGAGAATTTTGAAAAAGCACTTCTCTAAAAATAGAAATTTTGCAAACACTCTTTTATTGATTATACTAAATTATCAAGAAAATAATTAAGTATATTGCTAATCGTATTTGTTACAATTAATCTTACAGAGTAACTCATGAATAAAAGGCTATCATCAATAAATACATACATAAATGGAATCAAAACACAAATTTTCTAATTATATAGAATTTTAAAACACCAATTTTATCATATAGACATTATTAAGTAACTGGCATCATACTATATATACATATTCAAGTGATAAATTAAAGTTACAGGCATACAATACAAGACAAGATCACATGTGAAAAATAAAATCATAGCATTTTAATATCGGCTTAAATGCATTTTTAATCCTATAATTTATTTGAGTTTTCGACTTGAAATTTTCAAAAAAGTATTTTGATTTCATATTTTTTTTTAATTTCACGATTTTCAATCATATTTTAGTTTGGGGTTCACCCTAAAATTAGTGGTCACTACTTCTTTTATTCGTGTAAAACTAAAATGCAATTTAACATACTACTTATAATTAATCGCCACGTATGTGCTATGGACGTGGTATATATATATTTCATCAAAAATTCAAATTGTGGCATAGTTATAAAAAAAAAAAAATTAAGATTATTCTGAATAATTTTTACACCCTATAATTTTCAAAAATCAAATTTGCCCCATTCAATAAAAACCCTAATTATTCCCTAATCTTTTGCTCTCGTCGCCATTGCCGTCATATGTTCATAACAACTATAGACATCGTTGCCACCACCACGGCCACCATCGGTGGTGAGTGTTTGGAAATGGTCCGACCACATGAATGGGATATCAACGTGGTGGAAAGAGAGGGGGCCGGTTGGAGCGATGAGATTGGAAAGAGTATTTTAATTAGTAGGGCTACGGTTAAGTGTGCGTCGATAAGGATATTTTAGTCATTTTCAAAATAATTTCACTAAACACTTTAATCACATTTTTATGAATTTTTAAAAGGATTTTGAAATATTCCCCAGTTTTAGTGCAGAGCAGGTATATACCTAAATATTTGAAACATTGAACAGACATTGAAAACAATGAATCATTAGAAAACAGCCCCTAAATCCAAAATACATAATACACACAAACGAATTACAACAAAAAATAATAAAGGGGTATACCATTTTTTGTGATTTGACCGCTCGCACAGGCTACTACTTACTCTCTCTCTCTCTTCTCTCTCTCTCTCTCTTCTCTCTCCCAGAGAGACACACACACACACAGATACGTAGTTGTCAGTGAAATCAGAAGACAGATATCTTCCATTTTTTTCATTTATGTAGCCTTTTGTCCTTACATTATTTTCTGCAACTCCCTTTGGCTAATTTATGTGCAAATCAAGCTATGTTTCGTTATCTGTGCTATACATACATACATCCATACATCCATATTCCAATTTCTTTTTCCCTTTCTTTCTTTTAGGTCTAAATACAGGTAAAAAAATCCCAAGAAAAACCTCTTACTTAACATAATCATGAATATTGGGTCCAAATAATTCTTAATTACTATTTTGAATGATAAAAAATTCTGCATTAATTTCAAAATGGGAGTAGTTACTTTTTCTCTACTACTAATCCTTCCAGACTTGTAGGTCGAGGGCTTCAAAATGCTCCAGGAAATGCAGAACTGGTGGAAATCTAATCGTGAGGAGTTGCGTACATCCTCTTAGCGGGTCGCTGAAATGGTGGGTGAGAAGCACGTCCCTGACTGGGCCATTTCTGATCAAAGTTCCATCCTAAGGACGCATGTTGGGCAAGACTCTTAGGAGCTATTCAAGGCCGTTCTTTGCGACCGCGACCAATCCTTGTCGGGTCGACAATCCCATACATTAAGAATATCACGTTATTATGCCTTTGGCATGGATTTAAATTCTTACTAAATCGTTTGAGGGGTTAAACGCGTTCTGAACTGTATATAAATATCTCTGAACTATAATGCAATTTCTTATAACAACTTATTCATGTAGCTATAATGATCAAGGCTAATATATGAACTAAATTGTAATTTTTCTCTAGCTAATAAATTGGTGTTGCCCCTGATTTTTAATTTGTGTAACCCAAAAAAAAAAAGAAAAAGAAATATATATATATATATATATATATATTTGTTTGTGTGATGGGCATTTAGGGAGGGGTGAAAAAGATGGGTGTCACTTGTCTTCTCTTGTAACATAATTGAGAACTATCACATCCATAACATAAAACCTCGTGAGTTTAGAAAAAACCAAAGAGGGCAAAAAAATGAAAAAAGAAAAGAAAACGGCCTTTTCTCTTTCTTTCCAGAAACTGCCCTCCAAAAGGTATTAATTACTGTTTTCTCCACTCCTTTTTCACACATGCATTGGCTCTTGCTCTTCGTGGTCCACTCCAACTGTAGTTGGAATTCAATTTCTGTGTGTGGGATCTCTTCAATTATATTTCTTTTTCTTTTTTTACTACAAATTAATATAATATATATGGTATAATTGATAGTATCTGCGTTTTTTTTTTCAATATTATTTGCATGATTATATACGCTTAAATTATTTGCAATGTGTAGTCATTCATTCAATTTTGATTCACATGTGTGGAGTTCCATACGAGTACTCAAAAAAGTGAAAAGTTATAATCACTTTTGAAAATATTGATCATTGGATAAATTGTATTTTTGATTCAGAATATTAGGGGTGACATTATAAAGACATCGAATTTGAGAGGTGGTAATTCAAGACATTAAGTTTCAATTTTTGTGCAATTTGAGGACTTCAACGGCCAATGGAATCCCCAAAAGTGATTGACAAATGATGAGGTGAGATTTTTTTAGGATTTTTAGGATTGGGGCTTTTATGTTCGGTAAAACTAAAATCAATAAAATCGGGCTTTTGGGGGTGGCATCAATCGCTGCAGTTTACCGACGTTCATTATTGATTTTGTCCACTTTAAATAATTTATATATATATAGGGTAAATTATATTTTCAGTCCCGTAAGTGGACCTGTTCTCAATTGTAGTGCCATACTGTAGATGATTCGCATATTACATCTCATAAGTGTATTCTTTTTCTAATTTCAAGACAGAAAAGGGGAAATTGTTAAATTGCTAACGATCGATGTTTTTTCCACTCGGTGGGTACAAATTTGGAGAAAAATTGATGGAAAAGACTTAATTCTTCTTCTTTCTCATATAAATAGTTTTTTTTTTTTTTTTGGAGGGGGGGGGGGGGGCGCTCTTCCATTTAGCAAGAAAGAAGTGTAAACATGGCTACAAATAATTTTTCTTTTTTTTTTTTGTCAATTTTATACGTGATTAGTAACATGTTTAAACTTATTTCCTACTAAATGAAAGAGCCCAAAAAAAGGCCTATTTAAATGAGAAAGAAGAATAAGAAATAAGCTTTTTTCATTAAATTTTTTCCTTCAAATTTGCACCCACTTAATGGAAAAAATATCAGCCGTTAGCAATATAACGATTTCCCCTCTTGTGCCCTAAAATTGAAAAAAAAAAAATGCACATATGGGATGCAATGTATGAATCATTTACAGTATGTCATCAAAATTGAAAATATATCCACTTATGGGACCAAAAATATAATTTACTATAGAGAGAGAAAGAGAGAGAGAGAGATTTACAAATTGAATATTATTAAAGACATTTTCATAAAAATTAGTCCTGATAGATAGATGTAATTAATTCATTTAATCATAGACGAATTATTGCTATTTATGATTATTGATCCTGTTCTTGATTTAACGGTATTAGTACAAGTATTTATTTTGTGGTACTGAGAATGGAATTGGACAAACCTAACTAGTCATAATTAATTGTTTAAAAAAAAAATATGTTTCACAATAAGCTAGGTAGCTAGTAGTAGTACTATATACACCGGGCCATAAATATCACTTGTTCAATTCATGCCTGCAGAATAATAAATAAATCCACATTCATTGGTTTCTAGTTGACTGATTGTACAACTGAGATTATATACATATATGTTTAATTTGGATAATTATTTTCTAATAAAATAGTTAAATACACTGCTTTATTAGAATCTAAATGAACAAATAATTCAGAATCTAGCAATCCTAAAGTTTATTAATTAATTAATTAGATTTAAGGTGAAAATTACAAACAAGTGACTAAAAAAAGAGAAATTAATCTAGTATTGAATTGGATTTAATCAAAACACTTAAGTTAATCATATAACAAATGTACTACATTTATAATATCATTGATCAAATACGACCGAATCAAATTCCATATATATATATATATATATAGATAAATAACTAACTCATATAATTTTAGTAATCCTTTATTAATGAAAACTAAGGTGTGAATTATTACTATGAGCAAAAGGGAAAGAAAACAAAAGCCCTAAAAACCATGAAAAGTTTTAGATCAACTTAGCTAGCTAGTTCAGTCAAATCTTAAATTGGTCACAAGACAAATACATTACAAGTCAAGATATTCAGTGTATGTAGTCAAAACTAGTCCAAGTGAGAAATTTGGCTTAAATGCATTTTTGGTCTCGTAAATTAAGTTGTTAGTTATTTTCATTCTTTAATTTTCTAGGGTAGTATTTTGGTCTTGTGTTTTTTTTATTTTTGTGATTTTAATCCTTTTTCAGTCGGAGTTGACCCTTCTCGCCGGAAAACTGCATGCGCCCTCTCACGTGACATTTTTAAAATTGGGTCTCTTGTTCCTATTAGTCCATTTCTGTCAATATTTTTTACCTTTAACTTTCTAGAGTAGTATTTTGGTCTTGCATCTTTTAAATTTTCGCGATTGCAGTCCTCTTTTTTGCCAGAGTTCAGTCTTCTCGTCGGTGGAGGTGAACTCCGGCGAATAAAAAGACTGAAATCATGAAAATTAAAAAAATACAGGACTAAATTAACCCTAGAAAGTTAAAGGACGAAAACGTCAAATTACCTAAGTTACGGGACTAAAAAAACATTTAATCCTAAGACATTTCCTAAAAAATCAGGCAAATATTAACTATAGTGAATTGAATTTTCTATTCTAAGATGAAATAGAAGATACAATAAAAAATTAAATTCCAAAATAGATGACTTCACTTAAAGGCATAAAACTATAATAATAATAATAATAATAATAATAACTTTAGTTGGAGATGTAATAATAATAAATTGAGAAATGAAAAAGTAGAATTTATAATTATATATACTGGAATGGAATGGAAATTGGTTGTTTCTATCTTTTTGTCGTGTGATAAAGGGGGTATTGAGTACTGACAACCTTACCACCACCCTTACAATATCTGAATAATAATGTGACTACCTACATATATTAATAACTCTATATTTAATTCACACATTTGGTTTTCAGAGTAATTAATTAGACCCATCCGACCTTCCTTATTTCAACGGCAAAAAAACAACAATGTTCTCTTGGCTTACATAATAATTATATGGATTTGCACCAGATTTATATATGTTTTAAAAATATTTAATTATGCAATACATTTAACCTTTAATATTTCAAACAAAAATTAATTAAAATAAGTGGGATATTAATTAATATTGGTTGAAGGGTGAAGAAGCAATGTTATTGAATGGATATGGATATATGAGAAGTCATATCATATGATCATAACAAATGAATGAATGATCCAATGGCTCAAAGTGAAGTGTTTGGGTAAGGATATATATATGTGATAATATCCATGGATTGGGTGACCACCACATTCACAGTCACAGACCATTGCACTCCAATATTATTACACACACCTCCAATCAACTCATCAAAACCATGTCGTCTTATTTTTAGACAGATTGAGTGAGAGAGAGAGAGAGATTAATTACTTTGAATTTGATTTGGGTGTGCGCAAAGTGTCAGCCTCTGTCGTCGTTGAAACAAACATTTTTTTCTTTCTAATTAATAATCCCCATAATATATATATAGCTTTTGGAAATTGGTTTTGCAGAACCACACGCAGACACATCCCACTTCACAAACATGCTACAATACACCGTAGACCCTAAGAGAGAGAGAGAGAGAGAGAGAGAGAGAGAGAGAGAGAGAGAGAGAGAGAGAGAGAGTATGAATGTGTGTGTGTGTGTGTGTGTTTGTAGGTAGCCAAAGGAAAAAGCAATTGTAGGTGAAATGGTGGTACGCATGCAGTGGCATCTAGCAGCTACCCTCCTTTTTCATTTACGAAACCTCTCTCTAAACCCAAACACACTAATTTAATTAATTCTACCATTTTATCATTAATGCTTCCATAAATATAATTAATTATCTCCCAGTAATTAAAGAAAAAAGTACCTTAAAAACACACTTTCATCCATTCACACACACACACAAACACAAAAGAGAGTGAGTGTGAATAATAGTGAGAAAATCGAGAAAGATGCAATTAATGAGCGCTGCTGCGGACACTGTAACATGTTTTTTGGCATCTCAACCTCAATTACACACACACACACACACCACTCTCTCCCTCTCTCTCTCTCTCTCTCTCTCTCTCTCTCTCTCTCTTTCTCTCTGTACGTACAAACTACATAGACTAGTAATATGTGATAGTAGGAGATATAGCTACTCTACTAGCTTCATACACAAGGCCGGGAGGGGGGCAGATGTAGATCTTTACTTTTTCAGTTCAAAATGTCTCTCTCTGTCTCTCTGTGTGTATATATAGACTCTAGTAGTACATGTGTTTATAAAAAATATATGGGGCTATGGTATGAAAACATGTATTATTGGATTTGTTTTTACACTGATTTGCAGCAGATTCTCCCCATATAAGTGACAAGAATTCAGCTATTGCATCGAATCCAGCCACCATCTCTGCATTCCCATTCCACATTCCCCCATGCTCTGCTTTGGTGTTTGTAAAATTTGACAAGCAGAAAATAAAATAAAGTTCATTTGGCTAAGGCGTTGTAGAGAGGTGGCGAAAAGTTTTGACAAAGGGCCGCCTGCCTTTCGTGCACGCTCTATCAAACCTTAATCGCTTTTAAAACCACTCTTGCTCCTCCCATAATCAATTCTGTGGACACAATTCCACTTTTCTACTTTACCACTCACTATTCATTCATCAAATTCCTATTACCCTCATTTCTTAAATATTTCAAAATAAATGGGATTTTATAAATATAACAAAAGATTCAAATCCGTTCCAACATTTTATTTTATTCAAACACTAATTCAAATTTCATAGACATGGTCCAAAAATTACATGAACTTAATGCATTTTGTCAGATCAAAGGTTTGAATATTACAACTGTTGTCAAACGGACCGAGTTATGCCTCCATAAGTGATCCAACAGTCCAACTAAGAAAAGGTCCCTCTACTGACCACTAATGCAGTGGAGCGGAAGAAGTTAAGTGGCATAGGATAGGAGAAATGCTTGCAATCTAACAACTCACACACACTGCTAAACAATGGCAGCTAAACAACCTTTTTTTTCTAAAAAAAAAAGTTGCAGGAACAGTAAGTCTACACCGATACAATGATTTCATACCTCCAACAGCTCTATCAGTCCAATGGAGTGTAACTACGCAGAAATGTTTCAAAGTAATAAACATATGATGTTATCTTCTACAAATTCTAGCCAGATATTGACACACAACATGATACTAAGTGCAGATTTGGATGTTCTGGGAAAGTTCACATATAGATCACAGATAAAAAAGACTAGAAGAAAGTTCCAAGACACTTCAAATTCGGCGTCTTTGGTGGAGCAGCTGGAAACTGGTACAGTTACCCTACAATGGCACCCTGAGAAAAATAAGGTATCGAGGTACCATCTACAAGTTAAAAACACAAATGTAAAGAAACTATCATCAGTCAATTCATTATGTTCTTGTCACTAGAATGATCAGAACTCACATTCTTTCTGTACATGTAAGGAGAAGAGTATTGGCCAAGATAAAGTGAAATAGGTCAGAGACTGTTGAACGTGAAAAGAATTTTGTTCTGATAAACTACGCCTGGAAATTTGCTCAGAAGAGCCTCTTTCCCTTCAGTTATGGGAACACATTAAGCATCTGTTCACTTTGAAAACCAATAGATGATAAGGAAAAGTGTACAAGCAGCAATAACTGCGGATAGGATGAGAGTGTCCCTTGATCGTTTTCTTTTAATAGAACCTGAGAGGATCAAAGAGCAAGATAATCAAGAATAGCTTTTCACATAAAACACCAAGGAAGCAACGCTTCTTCAGGAAATTACCAATTAGACCACGAATGACCGGAAATTTGTCACCGAGTAGCTTGACTTTTCCTTGAACATCTCCAAACAACGTCCTTTGAGAGCCCAAGACAGCTCTGGTCGCTTGAGCTTGACTAATCACATCATCAATCTGTAAGAAGTTCATCAAAATGATTAGAGGTTTTATACTGGACACCATTCACATGCTGTAAATATTTTATGTAGGCAAATAACAAAAACACGAGACATTAACAAAATTTATGTGATTAAGTACAACGATCAAGATGGTGAGGACAATAACAATAGCAATTAAAAAGACACCTTCAACCCTCATCAAACTACGTCCACTCTAAGCTACACCAGTTCATAAAATCACAAAGAAAACTTCTTCTGAAAGTCATACCCAAGACATAATAGTCAGCAGCTTATAAATCTTACATGAGATATGCTTCCATGTATCGCAGCTCTTTCCCGTAGCACCTGCATTCTTGGAGACACACTCCCAGAAGCCTGCATAAAACAACTCTTAGCTAAAAGATGCATCGCAACAAATTTGTGTGTAACCATATTTATGAATTACATGGGATCACCTTGTACTCACTGATATCATCTCGCACAGAACTAAGAAGTTCGGCGTGTTCCCTCATTGAGCTAATATTTCCCTTGATACGTCTAAATTCCTACATAAAATCTGCAGTCACTTCCACTAAATTTCAAGATAAAAATTGTGGCAGGAAAAAAATGAATACAAGAAGAGCTCTGTGAGGTATAGGCAGGAGCCATTGGCAAGGCGAGAGAAAGATAGCCAGAAAAGCTTCAGCTCCTTCACTGATCAGCCTTAATTTGAAATCATAAGATGAAATATTTACACATCAACCGCATGTCATATTGTTGTAATGACAAATTTAGGAAGTAAGAATCACACACAAGCTTATCTCATAGCAAGTGCTGGACATAGAGAAATAAACAAATAAATTAATAAAGTTGTAAGTCGTACAATGGATTTCGTCTCAACTTAAGGTGAGTCATGTATAATGCTAAAAGCTACTAAACTCTGTACCTGACTATCTGGTGAATAAAATGAAAAGATTATCACATGAGTACATAAAACTAGTTCATTAGCAGAAAAATGTTAGACACCCTACTTAATCCACACAGGTGAATCCTTCCGATTCCCAAAACCTACTAATCCACAAGCAATCAAAAGCCAACAACCATTTGAGACAAAAGAAGGATGAGGACTGTGGAATGAGCTCCCAATAATCTCAGATATATCAGTAGAATGTATTATTTCACACAAGATAAATGTCAGAAACCCTACTTAATCACCATGGCTACCAACCAATTCATTCATAATCAGGATGGCCGATACTCACTAATGTTTCCATTAGATAGCAAGTAATATCTAAAACTTACCAGTACAAATGAACTTATAGCCAATAAAAACTCTGAGATCATTCATGAACATAAAAGCCAATGCAACAAATAGGGCCATTGACAACCCATGAATCAATTATCCAATCATCCTTATCCTCTGTTGTTATTTCTCCTTACCTGTTAAATATTTCCAACAAACTAATATGTTACTACAGACCATAAGTACAGAAACTCTCACATTATCCTCAGAGTTAACCTATCATCAGTTTTGGTTTTGCACAGGGCATGGATATGGGTCAGGATATTTCCCCAAGTATGATCAAAATGTTAAATCAAAGACATGTTTTTTCGTTCGGAAGAATTTAGAAAATGTGAAGAAACAAAATAATGCAAAGCAAGTTGAGCATAGAGAACTAGCAGCCCACTAGCCCAGTTAAAAATTTGATCCCTCCACATGACACATTTGCTGAGTATTCCTTGAATGAGATATGAGCTAGATGCTGATGGAAAAAGCGTGAATAAAATAAAGCGTCTTGAAGAAAGTTATCGCTTATTAATCTGAATTTTGATGTGGTAGCGAATAGATAAACATGATCCCGAGCCAAGTTCACAAAAGGGTAAATCAATCATCAGGATCATTGCTCATATCAACCACCTCTTTAGATATGCTGAAGTTCATCACTATTTTGAGTAGAAAAACAAAAAATTGAATGTATCGACCACTTCCCCAATTGTAATTCTTGTTGCTTGTTGAAACTGACCTGCGTAAACTCATGCAATATGTCCCTATGCCTTGCAAGCTTTTGAGTAACCGAAGTAGCAGGCGCTGCAGATGCAGCACACCTACTCATTGAATCATTTATATCCAGCAACTTCTCAAGCAATGACTGAATCTCCATTTCCATAGACTTCCACGACCTGCTGGACCCAAGAGTCGGTGAACCAGCATCGACAAATCCTGGAAACACATGAAATCATCAGAAACACAAGGCCTTGGGCCAAGTTATAGTCATTATATAAAAAGTGTTGCTGGTGTCAAAAAGCATGCTGCAAAACTGTTTTTAGTTTATTATAGGAATAATACTTCAAACAAGAAATGTTACTCCAATTTTTCAGTTGCCACACGCAACCCATAAGAAAGCAGATCAACTCCTTAAGCTTACAGATATTCTCAGCATCAAGTCCATCTAATAGTTTCCAAGTTAAAAGACCTTACGGTAGAGATATAAAAACATCCAGATGTAATAAACTAATTTCTCTACTTAACAACAAGAAGACAATGGCCTATCGTCTCTCACTCTCAGCAGTCAATAACAGGACTTTAAAGTCATCACATTACGTCATCTCTAGAGCAAATTCGCATTAGTTTTATCACATCCGCAAGCCACTTTTGCAGCCAATAGATAAACTACATACTCCATAAGGTATTAATATGAAGTTAGGAGTTCAACATTCACAATTAACTCTCAACACAAGCCACTTCAACAGATTAAGAATTCCAGAGCACACTAGAAAACCCAAAAACCCTGTAAAATCGATTCAGTTTCCAATGATTTCAGCAAGTTATGGCCATCGCTGCCAATGCACGCTCCAGATGAGATCAAGGAGTTCAACTCTCCCTTATCATTTAAGAAAATAAAAAACCTACCACGGATAACCCAAAAATTATTGGATTTACAGAAAGAATTTCCAAACAAATACAAGTAGTTTAACACACCATCCCAGCTGATTGATAGAAAGTGCAGATAAAGAAAAATGCTTACCTCCTTGGTTGATACGCGCGCCGAGCTTAGCATACGAAGAGAGCTTAACATCGAGATCGCCTTCGATTTTCCGAGCCTCTTTCCTGAGCTCCTCCCAGCCCGATTCCTGCAACACATCCATACTCGGATCTACAAGGACCCGAACCGTTTCCCGAGCCGTCTTACTTTGTTCTATGCACTAATTACGATCCAAATCCGTCAGTTCTCTACAGTTGGAATTGGGCGGGTCGTGGGATCCGAGTGCGCACCAGTGTTTGTGACTGATGCAGTTTCTAACACTCCAGTTTCCTTATTTCGTTGCCCACTGCGAGCGAGTGCATCCGCGTTTCGTGTTGATTGAAAATTACCCTTTTACCCCTTGATCATCGATACTATCCACCGCAACAAAGAAATAAAATACTGCTTGTAATTCGCCGAGGGCGTTTAAGGGCTTTCAAGTGTAACTCTCATCGTGGGCCTTTTCCACTTATATTAAACTGGATCAGTAAAATCAAGGCCCAAATTATAAAAGTATATCAAGCCCAAATAGTATTTCTACTATTAATTTTTGGCCCAGTCATGACCCAGTCAAAGTAAAAGCCAAAGCTTGGAACTGGGCTTGAAATATTAAATTGGCTTAGCCCATTATCTAATGGGGTGAAGTGTACAGCTTGAAGACTGCTACAAACATGCAATCTTGGAGACCCAAAATTCATCACATATGCTATAAAAATCTGTGATGCAAGTGTTACAATTACATCAATTTCAATCATCAGTAATTTATATCCATCAAATATTAATATCAAATCTGTACAATTAATTAATAAATACTATTAAAATATATTAAAATACACATATTAGTGAAACTCGAACTGATATTTTAGTCATCAATGAAAATATATCAATTTAAAAATATTGAATAGCATAATTACGATTGACCGGATGCTATTAATAAATACCTATGAGGTTTCCTAGCTGTCTTCCAGCAAGACTCTTAGAAGAGATTAACTCGTTTGGCTTATGGTATGATATTATTTATTAAGTGTGAGGGGTTAAAGTAATTAAAATACTCTCGAGTTTATTTATTTCTTCCATAAATGATCATCTCCTTAAAGTTAATTTTTATGTTCGATGCACATCTAAAATTAATTCATTTTATTAGTTTGATCGATGCGACTTATTTTTTATTTATTTAAATAAATATAATAAGAATCTTAGTTTTGTACACATATTGAGTCACTGTCACCAAAATAAAAAAATTTATTGTATAAGATCAAAATTATTAAATTAATATTTATATATTTGGTGATAATATTAAAGATTTTTTAATATTTCATTATTGATATGTGGTCTATTATAATACTTTTCAAATACAAATAACTTAATGTTAGCATGTCGTACAATTTAGACTCAAATACTTAAAGAAAATAATATGTCACTTTGAATAAAGACTTTTAAGAATATACTGAAAATATATAAATATATAAATATAATGTACCACGTCTCCCATGCATGAATATACAAATATAGTAGGTATGAATTAAAACATATATACATAGCAATCAAAATTCAACCAATCTATCTGTCTCTGGATTTCTCAGGATCGTTGAGATCGACGATTGAACCACCCATGTGATTATATCAACAAGGTCTGAGGTTATTGCTCAACTAACCTTGAATTATCCCCACAAAAAAAAAAAAAAAAAAAGTTTCAATTTAATTTATTTAACCTTAATCACATTATCTTGCAGTTAACTGCCTTGTTTTATTTATTTCCGAAAATTAGGCATACGATAAGAGAGCAGGTGATGATGACATTTACCTTGTCTTTACTTTAGAAAAATAAATAAAAAAGAAAAGGCATTCATTATATATTTCAATTATGTGTAAAGCAAGTAAAGAATGTTAAAATATTAACATTAGATGATTTTCTTTTCTAATAATTTAAATTTTTAAACGAGATGGTCGTTTAGCATGTAATGTAGCGTAAGATTAACCAACATAATAATAGAATAAACTATTGATTATTTTATTCATATTTGAACATAGAGGAAATAAATACAATCATCAGTATGCTTCAATTCGTATCTAGCTCAATAATTCTTCTTTCCTCTCAACATTACGACCCCCGAATGAGAAAAAGGGATGAGGTATATATACTAATGATCTATTAAAGGCACGTTATGCCTCTTTCAATCTTGCTCGTTGTCCCTTTGTATTGTGCTAAACATGGCAGCTCCGTAGAGGGTTGGGGATCTAATTTCCTTTTATCTTCTTCCATCTCCTTGATTCTTGATGTTGGTAGTTAATGTCAATTTTATAATTTATTTTGGCTTTTATTTCTTCCATATCAGCAAAACACGGCAAAACAAGATATATATTGAGTTTGAATTTCGTTAAGACTCATTTATCAAAAAGAAAAAGGTTTCGCATGCAGAATTTGCACATGAATTGACCAATTAAAATATTAATATTAAATATTTTCTCGTTTAAACTTTTAGGTGGCATGATCCTTTAACAAGGATATTACTACTCAGATTATGAAGCGATTAAAGGTGCTTTTGTGGAAAGATAAAGATAAGGGCATGTTTGTTCAACTTAATGCAACAGATGTGGGAAAAACAAAAATTCAAAGTTGGCTACAATGAATAAATAAGAAAACGCGCCATAAAATATCCATGGCTTGTGAAGCTCCAGTCTTAGGCGGCCAATTCAATTGACTAATTGAGTTGTACGTACTAGAAATGTACGTTTAGTCGTCTCAATCTTCACTTCAATCCACTGCACAAGTCAATGCACCAGACGTTTGCTAATGCACTAATTCTAAATCAGACTATACAACAAGTAGACTATTATTGCATCTGCTAACTAATAATAATTAAATTATAAAGGAAAATTTAAGGAATTGTAGAATCATGTCGTACCAAAAACATTGATTTATTTCAATTATGAAGCTTCCTCCAAAAAAAAAAAGCGTATTACCATATGATTCAACATCATGAATTGGCTTAATTTCAACTGACAAATTAAAAAAATCTCTCTCAAACTATTATACTCGAAGCTAAAAAATATACACAATAAATATTTTCTAGAACTGCTTTTGATTATCGATTGATGTGGGCAATTATTCATAGTTATTACTAATATAATTTGCGGTCCACAATTTTTAGAATTTTCGCTGTGATGAACTATTAATTTAAAAATACAGCAATATTTCTACAACAAGCAACCAACTGCTAATACAATATTCAATCCATAGTATAACAACATCTTTAGATCCACCAATACCAACATCAAAACAACCAAATGAATAATACAAACATCATATAAACTAAAATACACCCTACATTCGTAGTATTTGAACCCACGATCTCTTGATTATTTGGTCTAACTTAAATATTGAAACTTTTTGCTAGGATTCTCTGTGGTTCCTAATTTAATCTTTAATTGCAGAAGGTTGAATATATCTCGATCAACCGTTTTAGATAAAAATATATCTTTCATCAAATTATCTCCAACTTGTGTGGAGATACTTGATTAACTATGATAGCTCATGATGATCAATGATTCAAAATATATCTAATTTCTACGCGACAAAAATACAAAAGTAAAATTGACATGTATCATTATCATGTATGATAAAAAAGTTCAATCTCACTTTAGGATAAGATTAATACAAAAAAGAAAATTAAAGACAAATAAAATGGGATTTGCTACTAAAAGCGTAATCTTGATGTGTTATATTCTTCTTTATCTCACTTTTTATTTTTATTTTCTTTTTAGTAACTATTAAGTAAAATAATAATTTTATTTTCCACGAAATTGACATTTAGTTGGGATGACGTGGAAGATAAAATAAAGGAGAACATGGGCCGGTTTGGCCTATATTCCACTAGACCAGACGGCCCACAACTTTAGAATAGTGGACATCTTTTGTCCCATTATAGTCAGGTGGGCCCACCACCTCAAGGTTTGTTTTGTATACGGCAGTAAAGTACGGACCGTATGTACGGATGCGTATGCACTACGTTACGTTTAGATCCGTCCAAATTCCTAGGGTTATGACTTATGATCCTTTTTGCTAATTTTATAAGTTTTTTTATGAATGAATAGTCAAAAATATTAAAAAAGATTGTACGCTTGGCTTAAATTACTCAATTTAATATCATAAAATGTTTGATTTCATGTGATTTTCAACTAATGTCACTTAAAAACAAAAAAAAATAAAAAATTCAGGATCTTTAGTAGAAACATGTACGTCCATAATATTTGGTTTTTTATATTCAGTACAAGAAAAAATAATATTACTATCAGAATATATAGTGATATATATTATTAGAGTAAAATATATTCTGGTACCCAAGTTTTTTCATTCATGTTACTTTGGTATATAAGTAATTACAAATGATTCAATTGGTACCCAAGTTTCGTCACTAATGGTATTTTGGTACACGAGTAATTACAAATTACTTAATTAGTATCTAAGTTTCACCATTAATATCACGTTGGTACTCAATTCGTATTTTTTATTTATTTTTTCTATTATCTTTTTATATAATGGTCATTTTATAGCCTTAGATATTACAATGAAAAATAAGAAATATAAAAAAAGAAAATTTGCATAAATTTCTATTGATATATTTTGTTTTTAATTGGTTATCAAAATTATTATATTTTAATTTCAATTAATACTTTCTACTATCACTATCTCTCAATATATATTAAAAAACAAAATCTCATTATCAAATAACTTATGTTAATAGTCAAGTCTTGAGGAATCAAAAATTTCATCGTGGAATGTATTTTTTTCATTTAACCGATATATTAAAATTTGATCGCAAAACTTAGATATAGATTCAAAAGTTTCAATAAATTTTCAAAATTTAGAATGCAAATTCAACCTTTTATGCTTGCAATGCATTTTGATTTATTTTATGAATATCGATAAATAAAGTGAGTAGACAAAAATAAATATGAGATATTATTATCAAGTATAATACTCAAATGTAAACAATGAAAGTCAGGAAATATTGATCAAATTTTTTTCAATTTCTTTTAAATATACGTATTTGTTTTTATTTATTATCTAGAGTAAAAGAGTCATTATATAAAAAAGATAATAAATAAATAAATAACATCAATTGGGTATCAAAAGGATATTGATGGTAAAACTCGGGTACAAATTAAGTCATTTACTCGTGTAGCAAAGTGATATTAATATCAAAATTCGAATATTTGAGTCATTTGTAATCTTATGTACCAAAATGATATTAATAATAAAACTTGGGTGTCAATATAGGTTTTACTCTAAATTATTATTACTACGTGTTGAGTGATAATATTTTTTATTTTGTCACAAAAGTTTTAAAACTACAACCGCGATAAAAAAATTATGTGAAAATTGACATTGTTGATAATTGATTATTTATGTGTAGTGATAGCTCTTACTGACAGCTTTTACGTTTTTTGTGGTAGATAAACTGTGGATATCATTGTTATGAAATTAAAGTTATTATCACTTAAGTAATTAATCTTTATGTTGTCATTTAAATATTTTATCGCTAATTAATATTTTTTTCTATATATAGCGATCATTAACTGTACATCAATGTCTTCTAAAACAAAAAACTGTACATCAATGTCAAAAGTAATTAAGTTGGCGTTTAGGATTAATGGTTAGGTAGAATCTTGCAGTAATTAATGCTTTGAAAGTACTTAGATGCTTCCACAAAACAAATTAGGAAACAATTATTTTTTTTAATTAAAGAGATGAACTATTATTTTCTGAAATCAATCAATTATAATTATTCATATCAAATACCGATATATAACAATGACAACTACAACAATTATATACTAATCAACAATATAAAATAATTATATCTAATCAACACCTACTATTAAAGTAGAACGAACGGCTACTAATAAAGTAGAACAATATCCCACGCGTTGGTGGGGTTCGAACCCACGACTTTAGAGTCATAAGGCCTCAGCTTCGCCAATTGAGTTAGGCCTCATTGGCGGAAACAATTAATTAAAATTAATATTCTAAAATGTTTTAGACGACTTGTTTTCCTGTTTTTTATAAATAATCATTCATATGAAAAATTACCATTCATTAACTATGTTTTATAATAACAAATTATTTGCTGAAATTGACAAGTACATTATATATAATAACTAAATAAATATGACGTGTTGTTAGGTACACAAGAGTTTTTATAGGTCATGTTCATACGTAGAGTACGAAAATTTCAGCCTATAATTAATGAATATTCACACAATAAAATTCTAGCACGTAATTTTCTTTACTTATGATTTTGTTTCGCTGTTAATAAATTACTAATAACACAGTAGGATTTTTCAAACTTAATTGGAGGGTGTTTAGTTGAATTGATCATAAGCATTTTAAAATATGTTATAAAATATTTAAAAAATTTAAATTATTGTAAAGTGGTTCGAAAATATTTTGAAAAATAATTTTTCAAATTTTAAAAACAAAATATGAGAAACTTATAAACTCGTCTGGAAAAAAGAATTCATAATCATTTTAATCTTAACAAACTAAAAAATATTTTTTTACTATATTCATTAATTACAAAAATATCTTATAAATACATGATGTTATACTATATATTTGAACGCGCGCTTTGGAAATTTAATTTTAAAATCAAGTCCAACATATCTATCTTAAACACTAAAAACATCTTATGAAATATACATATACTTATAAGATCTTTGGAATAATTAAAGCCAATTTTCTTAATTAATGATAGAAATTTCAAACTTTTTAGATAGGATTAATTACACAACACTTTCAATTTTATTTTATTTTTTCCATAAAATGTGGGAACACATAAATTTTGGTGACTGCTGAAGCAAAAGGCATAAATCTAGCAAAATCCATGTTGCACTTGGTCAAATGATTTATTTATTTATATATTTTAGGACAAAACAGTAAGGAAATTTAATTGCAATCTTGAATGCAACGATAATATTATTATATAAAATTTGAATTTCAATTATCGACTACGTGGCGCATATCCAGTGGCTACCGTGTGCACTGTTTGAATGTTCATGTTCTACCCCAAAAATTCAGGTTGACCGTGGCCGTCCAATTTTGAATAATTTAATATACAAAATACTATATAATAAAGAAGAAAAAATCAACGAAAACACTTAAATCGCCAATCATCCAATCACTACCTTACACCTCATTTTCCATTCACTACGGGAAATTTCCTTCTCTATTTCACTTCCAATTCCTAACCTCACCATTAAAAAAGAAAAAGAAAAAAGAATCCCTTATTTATGAGGGCTTCATATTGGCACTTAATTCTGAAATTGCATAAGTAAGAATGAGATTATAGATATGAGGCATTAAATGTATAGATATTTGTCTTATCTGACGAGAATTTATTATAATTTGAATATTTTTAAGAAATAAAATAAATTATTAATATTTTATAATTATTTAATGGAATAGTTACATTTTTACACAAAACTATTCATAATAGTGAAAAAGTAGAGACAGTTTGTGTAATAATGCTGACGTTTTGAAGTAATTTATATAAATAAGACCGACGTCTTTATGTACGTGTAAATATTCAAAAGATAGAAATAATCTGAATTAACAAACCATTTGTTAGAACGGTAAAAAAGTAATCATCTCTTTAATAAATTATTATTTTTGGTAAAAAAAAAAAAATAGAAAGAAAACATAAAGAATCCCATAATCATGGGCCTGGTCTTGTATTTAGTTGACATTTTCAAGTCTCTCCCACTTATATAATTTCCTCGTGCGCATCTTGAAATCTTTGCGGACTCTTGTGCTATTTCCTCCCTCTCTTTCTCCCTGGCCGCCTCCAAAAGAACTCCCACTGTCTGTATATTTTATCATCCCGCCACCACCTACGCCGCCTCCTCCGCCACAAGAAGACTTCTCTCGGATGAAACATTCTACCGGAAAAAGAAGAGGAGTGAATCATGTCCAACATACCGACGTCTCTCTCTGAAGTCTGTCTCACTCTTTTCCGTCTAGCCATGTCCATAACCGACCCTTGGCCGTTCTCTTAGATTTCTCTGCAAAAACACAATCCCGACGTCTTTCTACAGCTTCCTGTCTAAGGTTTGTCTCGTTTTTTTAGAAAAAAGAAAATCATGGGCAGGATACGAGGTTTCTTGCTCAAACACCGAGTCACCACACTTTTCCGGCGGGTTTTCCGGCGTCCTTCTGCCATCCGCCGCCTAGACCCATCTCAAGGCGCCGGTGTGAAACCGTTCTCAGGGCTCATCCGCTGGACTCACCGCCTCCGGACAAAAGCAAAGGCGATTCTGTATAGGTATCTTGATCTGGGTCGAGGGTACATTCGGGTCGGGCAGGAGCCTGTTTTGGAGAAGCCCGAGCCTGTCCCGAAAGGACACATGGCGGTTTATGTGGGTCAAAAAGACGGCGATTTTCAGAGGATCCTGGTGCCCGTTGTGTATTTCAATCACCCTTTGTTCGGGGACTTGCTGAAAGAGTCCGAAAAGGTATACGGGTTCAATCATCCGGGCGGGATTACCATACCCTGTCGGATCTCGGAGTTTGAGCGTGTCCAGACCCGGATCAAGTCAGTTCAGTGTAACCGGAAGTTGCTGTCGTGGAAGAAGTAGGAGTTTGATTGTCTTGAACATGATGATGACGATAAAACGTGGTTATGGTGATTAAAGATTATTTAGCGACTTCTCTTTTCATAATATATTCTAGTATTTTCTTTGGAAATTATTGAAGCTTGATCACAGTGTATGGTTGTATAGATATGGAGAATTTTGAGACCAGTATTTTTACATCGTTTCGCATTGAATTTATTAGAAGAAATATATTTTCCGATACATATAATTACTATGTCAAAAGAATTATTGTGAATATAAATTAACCTCGGGTCTACTGTCATTAATTATTATTTTTACAAATGAGGCAAAAATAGTAGTCATAATTAAAATCATAGCAAATGATTGACTACAGTTAGATATTATGACAGTATTGATTAATTGTGATAAAATCTAAAAAAATTAATATAATTTTGTTTGACTGTAATTAATAGTATTTAATTTACTATAATTTTTATGTTGTGCTCATCTATAGTGTAGGACTTTTTTTAGTGACTTTAAATATACATTTATGTATATGAAACTAATATCATTTATATAATTAAAAAGAAATTATGTACGTAATTTGTGTATATTAATACAATACTATAATATCAATCTATAATAAAAAAATTCAGACAGCATTTCCCATTGTCATATTAATTGACTGTAATATGGAAAAATATTTCCCTAAATACGGAGAAGGAAGAAATATAGAAACAATACTATAATATCAATTTATAATAACAAAAATTCAGACAGCATTTCCGATTGTCATATTAATTGACTGCTCAAATATGGAAAAATACTTCCCTAAAAACGGAGAAGGAAGAAATATAGAAAACATGTCCAGTATTTTCATTGTTCCCAAATTAGCTTTTGATGGATAGGATTAGAGAAAATTAAATTACATTATCATGCAATAATGTTTACTTTAATAGTATGATTGGCTATAAATAAATTTTTTATTGCATCTCTTGTTTGATAAATGGAATCTACTTAAATTGATTTAGATGAAATTCTTTTTTCATAGTACATATTTAACCAAAAAAGGACTTCAATTCTTTGTTCAAGAATTTGAGTTTAGATACCTACAATTTCAAGCTTTTTATTATGGATAATTACCTGCGATGGTTTAAGAATCAAGTTAATTTATTCTCGGCCTAAATGATTAATAATTATCACTGCCTTCACCATTGGACGAGCGTGAGCTGACTAATAATTAGTGGTATACCACTTTTTCTTTGTTCCTCTTCTAGATCATTAATATTTTTCCTTAACACGTTTTCAGTTTGAATGATTATACATACACTGATTAGAAACATTAATATTATTTATAGAAATCAATTATTTTTTTTAGAAAATTATATATACCCCCTCTAAAAAAAATTCAATATCATCTCACAAATTTTCCCTGGTTTTTTTACTATCAGGGGTAGTTCCTTATAATTATGCAAATTGCATTAGTAATTTATGTAAACAAATTATAGGTTACGAAGTACAAATGTAACTATCCCTTTCTAATATTCAAATGAAAAATTTATGATTTAATCGTTAGACCACTGTATTAGTTTATAAACTTCGAGTATTTTGTAAACGAATAGTTTATTTTATTTTTTTATTTTTGAATTGAAAGCGATGAATTTTATTAATCGAAAGTAAAGTGATAACATTCGATCTTGTCAGCTATCAATGTCGTACATAGACAATTACAAACAATCAAATCAATAATACCACATACACTAACACCTAGCTATTACAACAGTAAATCATACCTACTATACAGTATAATTAACATCAACTCATAATCTCTAGGATCATAGTGCCTCAATTTCACCAACTAAACTAGGCCTCATTTTCGTGAATGAATAGTTCATTCTCATCTATTTTTGTGACGACTTTAATTGAATTTGGTATTTCTATTTTGTTGGTAATTTGCCGCGGATGAAATGATGACCACATATGTCCTTCTCCCGAAATGCGGAAGAAAATCTACGAGGAAGAGATAGTGTGTGTCAATTCATTACATTTACACCCACTCAATGCTGGATTTCAATTAGCTACGCACTCCTGACTCCACCATCATATGGTCATAAATGCGTGCCTTATTTTCTAGGGATCCTTTTGCTTCATATGTCCTTATATGATGTGTTTTAATTCTCAGGATTTCAACTTTGATTATTGGTCCCAACTTCCCGTAATTCTTCCCAAAATTTCGTCTGGAGGACAAAGGGAGTTTGATACGGCATGTAATGCTATTGGATTTGTAAGTTGTGAAAATATTCTACCTCCAATCGATGTGGGATATATGCCAATATCATCAGTCTTTTAGACAAGGTGCGTGGGACGGCACATGATCTCTTTCCAACATATAGTGCCAAATGATTCGATATAAAACGCAATTGAATTCTGGGCATCAGAATTGTATATAAAAAGGTCGCGCAAAATACATATTTGCACTTGGGGAATTTTTAATATGATATACGTATATATAAAACTTTGATTTCTTGTTAGCAAGTTCTCAAAATTTGAGGGTCCCCATTACAAACTAAGTCTAATAGAAATAATTTGAATTTGTGGGACAATACATAAATGCACCATAATCGTGCGGCAAAAATTAATGATAGTGATATTGGTGATGGGATCAAGTGATGCTTATAAGGGCATTATAGTTATTTTATAATATAATAGAAAACGACAATACTACATTCGTGTTATAAAAACATTACAATTTTTCTATTTTTTATTCTTTGTAAACACCCTTTATTTTTCTCAATTTTTTTGGGTTCGAGTTCCCGCGAATGTGGGTATTTAATCTGCTTTTATAATAATTTTGTATATATTTCGATTTAAATTTCTGTTGGATATATTATTTTGTTTTTAAATTAATGATGTACTATAAAAATCAGTTTTCGTTTTTTTCTGTAGAATTTCTAGTGTACATACGTTTGAAATTGGGTTCTTGCTGAATTGTTTCGGCCCAGCAGGAATGATAGGTGGGCTAACATCGTTTGGTTGCCGAAAAGGAAAATTGGGAAGCATGAGGCCCAATTAAGGCCTGCCTCTATTATAATGGACTCTGAAATTTAAATCTTTCAAGTTTCACCGCGACTTAAAAATTAAGATAAATTACAAGCTATCCCTCATGAGAGCTGACATAATTATAAATATTTATTCGTTATTTAAAAAATTACAAATATCCCCTAAAGTTTGTAATCGTCTAACAAATAATCCATTTTCATCCATTTTAATAGGTGAACCGACCAAAATGTCCTTATGCAAATTGAATTATTTTTAAAAAATTTTGGACTACAATGCGCAGGGAGAGGTTTCTTAAATTTTTTACACAGAGAAGTAATAATGCAATTTGCCTTGGTTGATTTTTCTACAATTTTAATTAAAAATTTAAGGGCAAAATGGTTAATTTCAAGCCTTTGGTTTAAAATTACAAACTTTAGAGGTATTTATAATTTTTCAAATAACGAGGAAGTATTTATAATTATGCCAAATCTCAAAAAATGTGGTTATAATTTACTCTAAAAATTATAATAAATTAATATAATTTATCACGTGCAAATAAGAATAATGTTAACTCTGTAACAAAATATTTGTCATAATTTTGCTACGACTAGTGTCTTAACCTAGACTACATAAAAAACAACTAATAGTTGTTGCGTAAATGTCTACCAACGGTCATATTTCTTCTACGGGTATTAAATGATAATAATTTTTATTTTAGTATAATAATATTTATTGTAATTTTGAAAAAAAAAAATGATATAAACATTATCACTAATGAAATCGTCATTATATATGTGTTTTAATTACTAATACTAACAACTTAGACAAAAGTGTTATTACTAATAAGTTTTTAAATTAGAACTCTAATAAAATTAGAACTATTGTCGTTTAATACATAATTTTAGTATAAGAAATTCCAAACTATTTATTTAATATTTTATTATCAATATATTTTTTTATTTTATATGGGCAACAGCCCCATTTCGAAAGAACAGAGAGACAAAAATGGGAAAAATTCTAGAACAACAAAAAAGAGAAAAAGAAAGAAAAGATAGAAAGTGAATATATTCATCAAGTAAAGGTACAATTGTCGATACAATTAAATTATGCGGGGAATGCAATATAAATTCTAATGTCAAATTAGGAAAAATTCCTAGCATAGGTCAAGTCTGATCCAACTGGAATTAATTACACGATTATACTTGTCATGTGATTAATATATATTTTAATAAGAGTAACTAATTATTTTTTTATTATACCATGCACTGAATATTGTAATAAGCAATTGATCACTTTAGATACTGAAAGATTGCAAAGAAATACATTGAAGAAAGCTCGAAGAAGACTTGGAAGTTCTTGCACTTGGAATCGAAGGAGAAAGAAAATTCAATTTCTGTTATGCAACGGGAATGAGAAGTACCCAACGTATATATGCTAATTACAGGCTAAGCGGTTAATTAACAGCTTATCATCCAACTAACTAACAAACTAAGTAAAAAGCGTCAACAACTAATAAAACCGCTGGAACGCTTCTAACACTAAAGACGAGTTGAAGACTCGTACTATCACCAACTAAAAACGTAAAACAAGAAAAGCACTTCTTTTTTTTTTTTTACTTAGAACAGACCAGCTTGCATACTGCCTTACACTTCTTCACCCCCTCCTCAAGCTGGACATGGGGGAAGGGCCACCATGTTCAACTTGGACAGTAATATTAAAAACTGTGGTCCTGCAAGTGCTTTCGTAAAAATATCTGCTACCTGATGCTTGGAGGGAACATGTTGTGGAGCTATCGGCCCTTCCTTACACTTGTCTCGAACAAGATGGCAGTCGATCTCTAAATGATTCGTTCGTTCGTGGATCATCGGATTGACAACAATGTGCAATGCTGCCTGGTTGTCACAAAAGAACGGAATAGGCAGGTTGACATGGACAAGGAGATCCGACAACAGATTGCGTATCCACACTACCTCACACACGGTGGACCCCATACTTCTATACTCTGCCTCTGCTGTTGATCTGGAAACGGTTGCTTGCTTCTTTGTTCGCCAGGAGATAAGTGATGAGCCCAGAAAAATACAAAACCCCGTCAGTGACCGCCTTGTAGACTGGCATGTGGCCCAGACGGCATCGCAATAGGCTACCAGATCAGTAGATGCGGTAGCGGAGGAGAACAAACCCTTCTCCGGGGACCCTTTGAGGTAACGCACAAGGTGAAGTGCTGCATCCATATGCTCCCTACAGGGGTGCTGCATATGCTGGCTCAGCTGCTGCGAGGCGTGGCAAATATCAGGCCGTGTGAATCCCAAATAAAGCAGCCGTCCAACTAGCCTACGATAAACTCCAGGGTGAATGTCCTGCATCGACCGTGAATTTAATTCTTGCGGGAGAGGGGTGGTGGCTGTTTTTGGCGTGTTCAGTTCCAAGTGTCAGCCACAAGGTCTTTTATGTACTTTGTCTGGCAGACAGATATGCCTTCTCGGGACGTCGCAATTTCCAGCCCCAGGTACTATTTTGCGTCTCCTAGGTCCTTGATCGTAAAATGTGTATGTAGGTACTACTTCACCTCATCAATTTGTTCCAAAGTGTCACCTGCAAGAAGTATGTCATCAACATAAACTAGTAAAACAACAATGCATGTAGATGTAGTTTTAGTAAACAGACAGTGGTCATGTTGTGATTGCATGAAACCAAGCCCTTTAATCTTGCTTGTAAACTCGATATTCCACTGCTGGGACGCCTGTTTGAGTCCATATAATGAACGTTTAAGTCTGCACACATGGTTTGGTGGCGCGTCATATCCTTCTGGTGGTTGCATGTATATTGTTCAGTCAGTTTCACATCTCCTACTGTAGTGACATGTTGTTTAGAACCATAAGCCGAGTGTATATTAACATTAGTTTTCCTTTTCTCAGCATAATTCAACATGGCTATATCATTACACATATGGGTAGTGGCACTACTGTCCACAACCCAAGATTTATCATAACTTAAAAAGAGTTAAGCATCCACTTACTGCATAATCCTGCAGTCATCACTCTTGTGCAATCAGCTTCATTCCCCATAATGATTTTCCGCAGCTCATCCTTGATAAGTTATGCAATAGTTCCTTCATAGCCGTGGATTTCAAAACAGGTTTCCTTGAGGTGTCCTGTTTTCCCGCAGTGTGCATACAATTGCCCTCTTTTCTCTTGGGCCGTCCTTTTTTTCTTTAACTTGCATTGCCATGTTTTGTCCCGGATTGGAGTAAGTATTACTTACTTCTTTTCTGATTTTCTTCGTGCAGGATCATTGCATTATGCCTTTTCCCACACTAGGCAGTGGATCTAACATCAAAATCTGGCTACGAGCCTGATCATAAGTATCACTTAAACCCATCTTAAAAAAAGAACTGCATCAGTTTGATCTCTTTGTCTCAACTTCGCTATTTCTTTTGCAGCCCCACAAACTACAGGGAGGATGGGACTCCAAGCACCGCAGTCCATCCATAATTTCTTCAAATTGCCAAAAAAGTACCCTGAGACAGATAAGTTCCCCGTGAGATGCCGATGCGATTTCCCGCTGTAGTTTGTACACCATGGGCCCATTGCTGACTGCAAAACGTTCTTCTAATTCCAGCCAGAGCTCTCTGGCCGTTTCAATGTATAGGAAAGATTCAACTATCTCCTTTGAAATAGTATTTAGAATCCACGAAATCACAACCCCATCGGCTCTCGCCCATTGTTCATACTCTTCAGAATCTTCACTCGGCTTAGGTTTTGTTCCGCTATATATATATATATATATATATATATATATCCTAATTTCATCTTGGCTCTAAGAGCAAACTTTATGGCGCGACTCCAAGAAAGAAAATTTTGGCCAGTCAAGACATTCGATACCAAGACTGTACCTGGGTTTTCCATTACATGCGCCTTCAGGAACTCCAAATTAATGCTGACTTTCTTCCCCTTTTCTTTCTTTTTAGCAGGGGCTTCCATGGATCACCTTGTTCCTCGACGCTTTCAGCCGTTTGAATGATTTAGGGTTTTTTAGGAAAGAAATTGAAAGGAAGGAGTACCAGAGACCATCAACCGATGGCTCTGATACCATGAAAGATTGCAACGAAATACATTGAAGAAAGCTCGAAGAAGACTTGGAAGTTCTTGCACTTGGAATCGAAGGAGAAAGGAAATTCAATTTCTGTTATGGAGCTGGAACGAGGAGTACCCAACGTATATATGCTAATTACAGGCTAAGCGGTTAATTAACCGCTTATCATCCAACTAACTAACAAACTAAGTAAAAAGCGTCAACAACTAACAAAAGCGTTGAAACGCTTCTAACACTAAAGACGAGTTGAAGACTCGTACTATCACAAACTAAAAACGTAAAACAAGAAAATCACTTCTTCTTTTTACTTATAACAGACAGCTTGCATACTGCTTACACTTCTTCAGATACATTAATGTACTTTCAATTAATAGTTTATCGCTCATTATAAAAAAAAAAAACTAATTATATAGCAAATATATTATAATAATTGTGTAATTTAATTAAATTCGGTCGAAATCAGATTTAGAATATAAAAAATTTCCATCGAATGACCCATTCAATATATGTGAAAAGGCAACAATAATCACAACCCATACACCTATTTATTTCATTTATCAAGATACACTAGAAAAAAAATTAATATTAACTACATTTTTAATGATCATGGCTAAAACCGTGGTAAATAATTATTATTAACTACGGTTAAATAAAAACCGATACAAAAACTAGTTTTTTCACCATGAAAAACTTATTTGTCACGGCTTTTAGCCGTGGTAAAACATTTGTCATGGCTTTTAGTCATGACAAATGTTTTAGCCACCCTCGCAAAAACCACGGTCAACAACCGTTGCGTGACCGTGGTCAATGACTATTCGTTATGATTATTTAGTATAAATCATGACAATTTAATCATAGTTAAAAATGTCATATTTTTTTGTAGTGATATTGAATATTTTTCATATAATTATCAATCTTTTGTAGGTTACCGTTGGTATAAATTCGATAGTCTAAGCAACTTTATCATTAGATTCCAGTCTTTTCTTTTACTTGTTTTAATTCCATCATTATGCCAATTATTAATATTTTCTTTCACAGCAAAGGACACAAACAAGAAAAAAGAAATATAAACAATAATCCTCATGATTAAAGGAAAAAAAAAATATAAAATTTTGAATTATTGATGGAACATTAAGGACATATATATGTTTCCCGCTGATAATAGCAATTGCGGTCAATATTTATTAGAAACATGCAAGTGGGGGTTCAAGAATATAACCAATTAGGCCAATCCAAAGTGGAAAGGCATCCATCCACACCCACCTGCACCAAAAGAACAACCAAAAAGCAACTCATCCCATCTCCCTCAATTTATTCTTTTCCCACCACAACCAATTACCCACAAATTCTAATTCATATTAGTTTGATCGAATTTAAATTAATTAAATAATAAGTATTATATAATTGATATTTAAATTAAAAAAATAATTAATTATATAATAAGTGTATTATATTTATTGTATAGTTAATTTGATTCGATCAGATTTACATTCTCTATTAAAAAAAAAAATTCTAAATCAAATCTTGGTGCCGCCACCCTCAATCCACCCCATTGCACTGAAAAAAAAAAAAGAAAAAAAAAACCCATCCCTCCGTAAAACTTGAATACTAAAGCATCCAATTAAATAAAAAACAAAAAAAGCAAACAAAATGACGAAAAACCTTCAAACAAAATTCCATCGCCACCACAAATGCTAGTCCCCTCTTCTCTAACCCTATTGCTCTTCATCTTCGTGATCAGTTCCATCCATGGCCATCTCGCCCACGCCCGCATCTTCATCTACGCCAGCTGCTCCCAAGATAAATACCAACCAAGTTCTCCCTACGAAACCAACCTCAACTCCCTACTATCCTCCATCGTAAGCTCGTCTTCTCAAACACTTTACAACATGTTTGCTGTGGGGAACGACACGACGTCCGTCCCACCGGACAGCGCCGTCTACGGCTTGTACCAATGCCGGGGCGACCTGAAACCGAGGGATTGCTCCACATGCATAGCTGGTTTGATCGACGAAATAGAGCTGTTGTGTCCGTACACCTACGGCGCGAGCCTGCAGCTCGACGGGTGCTTCGTGAGGTACGAGAACACAGATTTCTTGGGAAGTTGGACGACAGTTTGAGTTCAAGAAGTGTAGTACTGGAATGGCGGTAATGATGGTGAGTTCCTCAGGCGTAGAGATGATGTTCTTGCTGACTTGCAAGGGGCGGTGGGGTTTCGGGTCGCGGCCGCCGGGGCTGTCGAGGGTTACGCGCAGTGTCTGGGGGATTTGGAGGCGGTTGATTGTTCGGCTTGCCTTGCTGATGCTGTTATGAAGGTGAAGAGTTTGTGTGGGCCGGCGGCGGCCGGGGATGTGTTCTTGGGGCAGTGTTATGTGCGGTATTGGGAGTCTGGCTACTATGATTCTTCTTCAGGTAACTCGTTTTGGGAAATTTTTTGTTCGAATTAGGTTTGGTCTGAATTAAATCAATTATTGAGTAAGTGTGATTCACTTTTCTTAAAATGTATCCTAATAACACACGATAAGTATATTTTAAATTACCATATGATTGGTTAAATTTGGCCAAGTCAAATTTTGTGCTAAAATTTCTCTTATTGTTTTGAAGAGGAAATTCAAATATTATGATATAAAAGATTAAATGTGATAAATCTTCTAAACATCGACGGATCAAAATTTCATAAAGTGCAGATTGGAAAAGCCACACTCTTAATTTATTTTGTGGGATGGAAAATTCATTTGATCACTTAATTCAAATTGAATTTTCCATGTCAAATGTTACTGTATCTTCTATTCCACTCAATGTATACAGATCGTATATATAAATTCTTTTACATAATAGAATTTAAACGAAATGACTAACAAAGTATACATATATGAAATGGATCAATTTTACGAATCATTTATTAGAAATTCATGTTGTATCTCGTGATGCAAGTAATTTTATATATTGGTGTATATATATAAAATTCACAAATCATCATAAATATTTAAAAAAAGATTTTATATATATAATGCTCGCATTAAAATAAAATAATTTGAACAGGAACATATAAAAAAAAGATGCAAAGTTGGTTTGAGAGGTGCGAGTGGAACAAGTTGGGACAGTACCTTAGGCTAGAGCCTACGAAAAGTAGTAAATTTATTCTAAGGCAACAATTCTCCACTTTATTTGCTTTTCGGTTACTGAATCTAAATTTTTTTCAATCATCGGATCATTTCTTTATCTTATCTTCAATATGTGCGCTTCAACCTTATGTTCTTTTTTAATAATAAAATTCTGTGTCTAATTATTTCAAAATAAAATTACTGAGACATCATATTCCTTTGGATTTGTTTTTGTTGGCAATGTTATAACATAGATTCGTCCAACCACGACGACGTGGGAAAGACAGTGGCCATAATCCTGGGAGTCGTGGCAGGGGTCGCGGTGCTCATTGTAACTCTTGCAGTTTGCAAGAAGGCCCTCGGTAAATTCACTATTTCTAATAATTTAGCCTCACAACTTCAACTAATTGATTTGTGTCTAGTAATCTCTGTTATTACTAATTAATCCAGGCAAGTTATACTTTTGTCTCATGGGATAAGGATTGAACACATTTAGTCGTCCTCTCCTTTACGAAAATTTTAAAATAGTTCTAAAATTAGAAAAATTAAACACATTTTAGTCTCAAGTTCAAGTTTTTGATAAAAAAAAAATAGAATAGACAACAAGAATAAGTGCGATGTGTGTGTCCATTAGTTGTTTGAGCAGTCAAGCTAACAAATATGTGCATTGAACATGTCATTGCTATCTTTTTTTTTTTTTTGCTTTTGTAGGTAAATTTGGACATGGGACCGAATGTGTTGAGTTTTTTTAATTTTGGGACCAGTTGAAAAAATTCCATAAAGTAAAACACTAAATGTGTCGAATTTACTTAACTTTGAGACTATCATTACATAAAATAGAGGACCAAAAGTGTTGAACCCCTGTACCATGAGACTAAAAGTATACTTTTGACTAACTAATCCCTTCTGATATCAGTATTATTGTTTTGATCCTCTAAAATAACATGTGTTGGTACTGCAAATGCAGGTTGACAAAGAAAAAACATATATTTGGCAGATGGAGAGATCCTCGGATTGGACCGGACGTTGTCTTTAGCAGGACTTTTGTGGGTGCAAAAATCTAATTTGGGATCTTTTCTGATTCTAATATTAATTTTAGGCTTTTAGCACAAGTTATTTGTGAACAAGAAAGCTTGTTCTTGTCTTGGACTTTATTTTCTTGAAAATCGTTTGTTTTATTCATCACTCAATGCATATGTTAAAGACTGATTAATCAGTTGTATCAATAATTTAAATTAAAATATCTGTTATTCAAATGTAATAAAAAGAGAATATTGTAAAGGTAGACTAATTTGACGTAAATTCAGGACATATATCAAAAGTTGATTAATTACATTGAATCTTTGAAATTAATCGAAGCAACTATCCGAATGAAATAAAGAAGAAATTAATATAAAAGTAGAATAATATGTTCTATAGAGGTAACAAGGTTAAATGATTAAGGTTCTTAAAAATAGCTCAAAAATTAATATGGAAATTTCAACTTCTATTAGAAAGAAAGTATTCCAATTCTTTAATAAAAAGAAAAGAGGAAAATGAAAGAACAACTAAATAATAGTGAGATAATACTATGATTATGAAAGAAAATGAAATTTCTATTAATTTAAGATACACTTGACAATCATTCTTTTACAATATGAATATTACAATGAAGACGCATGGACATGGTCCACGCTAATTTTTTTTATTTCATGATAATTAAAATATAATTGACTAAAAATAAGCTCAATCAAAATCAAATTAAATCAAAAGATAAATTAAAGACCAGAAGTAAACGGCACATTGGTGGCAGGAATCCAAGAATTGGCAGCAATGAAATTCCCAGGAGTAAACCTTGATGCTTCAGACGCGCTTGTAATAACGCGGTACCCCTTCCACTTGACCCGGTTCGCTGTCGATGACCCGGGACCCGTATTCGCATACTCCCCGTAGTACAAAGTGTCCAGCGCAAAGTTCCCGCTCCATGGCATCCAACCCGCCGGGTTGATCAAGCTATCCAGGAAGGTCTTCATGAAAACAGTGCGCGAGTACTTCTGCCACGGCCTGCCCAAGTACGTTTTCACGGAGCCCTGAACGGGTCTGAGATCCGGAGCAGCCGTGACCCGGCAGTTGTGGATGGAGATCCCGGTGTTTTGGTTCGGGTCAGTCCGACCCTGAGCGGTTAGGGTATTGGTCTTGTTGGGTGGGTTTCTTGGGTATATATTACAGTTCTGGAGTACCACGGCTGCATTACCAAAAATGAAATCCACCGTACCGTATATGTCACAATTCCTGTAGAATTGTCTTTCGGAGTGTACGTAGAGAGTATCCTGATAGCCCTCGAAACTACATTGGTAGAATACAGAGAGATCTGACCCGGACCGAAGAGCCACGGCCTGGTGGTTTTGGGCCCCGGCAGTGTTCCTGTAGGTGATGCCACGAGCAATGAATCCGTCACCCGTAACAGCTGTAATAATACATGAAGAGACTCACATTAAGGATACTATATCGATACTTTTAAATCAACAGCATATTAATATTAATAATATTCAGTACATAATATATTAATATTTCTAAATCAATCAACAAATTTAAGAAACAAAGAAACAAGCTATTAAAAAAAAGTTAAATATCTATATTCGGAGAATTCGAACTCATAATCAAGATTGTGAGACTTTAATCTCATAACAAACAATATTTGATTAAGGTCAAGTGGCAAGATTCTGACTATGTATGCCGCATGTTGCTAATTGTCATTTCCCAAAGAAAAACTTGTTAATTTGTCATAATTATATATATAATATTAATATGTACAATACACATTTGACAATGAAATTTTAGCCAATAGAATTAGCTTCCTTTTTACACAAGGAAGTCAAGAAAGTAATTAAAAATTAAAAAAAGCATTAAGGAGGAGGATTAATTCAAGAGAGTAGTTATGCAACGGCGCCAACGTATAGACGAGCTATCTACCTGTCTTATCTAGAGCTAATGAAGCTTTAATTTGTCAAATCACCAACTTTAATTTAATTTTAATTATACCCCTCAGATAAGATTCTTGCTGCAAAAATTTAATCGGCTTATATATTGGTAGTCATAAATACTAATTAAATCAAGTTTGCGTCATCCCAAAGAATTTTTATTTATCTTGAATGGTTCATGCTATAATTTCAACCTGCAAATTGCTCAATATATAATATTTTGGCATAGTCTATCGTCGCGAAAAAATATATCTAATGTGTATAGGAATGATAATGATGCAATCTAAAATTTTATATATTAACTGTACATGTATCACTAATTATTCAACACACGGAATCCATAAGAATGTTGTTGCACATATATATAAAGAATTTTTTGAAAAATATAAATTAATAATTGTGAGCAATTGAATATTAATTTATAATAGAGGATCATCAGTCGACTTACCAACTGTGGCTGATTTGAAGGTGGTGGTGCCTCCACCGACGCTCTTGCTTCCGGTGATAATAGTCTTCCCGATACCATCTCCCAACAACATTATATTCTTCGCCGCAATATTCACATTCTCCCTATATGTCCCTTGTTTCACATAAATCACATACCTCCGACTCCCCGACCGTTTTCCGGCCGCCGCAACAGCCGCACTCACCGTCCTATAGTTGCCGGAGCCATCTTGCGCCACCACTACATCCGCCCTCGGTGTCGACGACTGCAGCAACTTTCTGTCACCGGGCTTCACCCAACTTGGAAACCCTTCTTTGTAACTCGCCGCCGGCGGCCCGTTGGTGTGTGGGCCCTTGTTCAAGGCTAGGGTATTGCTCAGCAACAAGCTAACGTTGTTCGACATCATGGGAAACATGTAATCATCCGTGATGCCGAAATCAACGAACCCCGCCTTGCATGTCTCGAGATTGGTTAAGGCTGTGCTTAGCCATGTTTGCGCATCGGCCGGGGTGCACTTAGTGTTGGGATCAACGGTGGTGTTGATTTTATGTATGGTGTGCTCGTATAGCTCGACGCAGTCGGCCCACGCCGCCTTTTCACGCTCGTTACGACATTTCGGCCGAGCAAGTGCAGATTGCTCTGCACGTGCATGCAACGATCGAGGGCCAGCTGAGTCGACAGCTTAAAGAAGTCGGACTTATTTTTGATCGGTACTTTGTATTTAGGGTTGTGCGTGAAGAAATACTCGCAGGGCTGTGGGTTTGGAGTTTGGCTGCACCAAGCCTTTATTGCAGCATCGGAATTGCCGGAAACGGCCGGAGAAACGAACAAGAATGATACGAGGAGAAGGGTTAAGATTGTTGTAGTTGCCATTGCTAGGTCTGAGGGTTTTGTGTGGGTGTGGAGTTCTTGTCTTAATTTGGTTGGTTTATATAGGGAAAGAAGAGATGAATGATGGATTGGTGTTAGTGATTGGGACGCATTACTGCTAATTATTTCAATGCATAACTACTAGGAATCATGGGGTTGGTAATTAAAATATGTTAATTGTTCTTGTTTGTGTTTTGGATAAAATTATGCAACCTAATCATGCATTTGTTCATTCTGTTTATTCCAGTTAATATATGTTTATTGAGAGTTGACTGTAGGAAATATATAGATCTAATGCATGAGAGAGATTAGGGCAGGCACGAAACACGCATACGAGATATATATATTCCTACAACCTATTAATTTATGGGTTAAGATAATCTACATTGGTTGGATTCTAATTCCATATTGTTCCAAAATTCAAAGCCTTTAATTTAGTTAGGTAGCTATGATGAAAAACATGCATGGATGTTGCTTTTCCTTGTGGAATTGGCTTTTTGTTGGATGGATTTGTTATATATATATCTATCTGACTTATAATATAGCGTACTTGAAATTGATGGACGAGTACTATATATTTAAATTTATTAGCATATGAAAAATATTCGTTATATGTATTTAGTTATATTGAATTTAGTATTTCTTGTATGGGGAAAACTTAAAGGCAAAATTATATTTTTAGTCCTGTAATTTTAGGTTGTTAGAACTAACTACAAAAAAATATGATATTAGTGACAAAATATCAAATGATAATTTAAAAGTTGTCACTAAAAATATGTATTAAGTGACAATATTTTTCATCCTATCACTATATAATTATTAGTGATAAAAATTGTGTATAAAATTGTCACTATACATGAGTCACTAATTGTATTTAGTGACAACTTTGTGCATATTTTTTGTCACTAATAACAATTTTTACACAATAATAGTAATATATTAAAATCATAAAATTCATTATTGTGACAAAAAAAAAAAAAAAAACATTCTTGTCACTAAATATATATAATTAGTGACAATATTAAAATTATCACTTGATTTTTTTTGTCCCTAATCTTCTATTTTCTTGTAGTGACTTTTGGTCCTATAACTTACTTCTTTTACGGGATAAATGCAATTTACCCCACCGTGATATAAGAAATGAGCAAAAAACCCCCCATATGAAAAAATAATTAGCAAATTACCCCATGTGATCTTAAAATTATATGGGGGTAATTTGCTTCATTTCTCAAAACACAGGGAGGTAATTTGCTAATTAT
Source organism: Sesamum alatum (assembly GCA_034509735.1). Taxonomy (NCBI): domain Eukaryota; kingdom Viridiplantae; phylum Streptophyta; class Magnoliopsida; order Lamiales; family Pedaliaceae; genus Sesamum; species Sesamum alatum. Next base: position 28,311,767 of record JACGWO010000012.1, read on the forward strand.
TTTTTCACAGAGTTTTTTTGTTCATTTCTTATACCACAGGGGGGTAAATTGCATTTATCCCCTTATTTTACATATTAGCCATTTTTTTTGACAAATTTTGTTTAACACATATCAGATTTGGTCATTTTTTGGAAAATTTGGTCCTGATGACATACAGGACAAAAAATGATATCTCTCGAGTGAGAATGAGACCAAACTTATCAATACTGGACTAAATTTGCTAAAAAAAAGACCAATTGTGAGATGTTCAGGACTAAATTCATCAAAAAAAAAAAAACTAAATGTGTAAATAAACCAAACTACAGGACCAAAAGTGTTGACGGTCTATAATTATAGAACCAAAAATGTAGTTTTGCAAAGTGTATGTTAGTATGTTAGTTTTCTGAGGCCTTGTTTACAATTCCATATATCCAGCCTATTAGTGAGTAGTAGGCAGGAGTAGGCCATTTACTTAAAAAATGGGAAGCCCGCTGCAGCCCGCGGCTACATCCTACAACTCCCTGCAATTGGACCGACAACAATCTTGGGTGGGAGGCCAAGATTATTAATCAGTGGACCCCACTGAAAGATCTATTAACTTTTTTTACCAATTTTGTCCCTGGTGGTCCTTTTTTTTTTACCTCCTTACCCCTTGTTGTACATAAATTTTCAAAGGCCATTTAATGTGTTGTCTGCAAGTTTGGTGTGTTCACAAGCTTCATCTATGTCAACAGTATTTTCTCGGCGAAGATTTGAGAGAGGACAACCACCATCGTCGATGTTAATTCTTCTCGAATGTCGCGAACACAGGTTGCTCCTCACTCTATTTATCCACTTCTGCCCAATTTACATTGCTATTTAATGTACCCTGGAGTTGGTTGGTGGGTTATTAATGCAATTCATTACTATATATCTGTGAACCTCCAATGCCTTTTATCTCCAAATGAAATGGGTGTTTTGCGAGGGTTCCTTGTATACAGAAATTGTAAATAATTTTCAGCTTCTGTACTCATTAGCACGTAGTTGCTGTAATAATCTTGTCCTTGTTTATTTGTAGGATACTTCTTGCCAATAACTGTGTGATCTGGAGAAGGTAGATAATAATTTTGCTGGCTGCAACGGTTCTCCCGCAGGTAAATCGACAACCTGATTTAATGTGCGGTGTTTTGACGGAAACTAGTAACCCTGTTCTAAATTTGCATATGAAGGTTGTATGCATTTCTGTTGTATGCTGGAACCCAACATTTGCACCCAAACGACATCCGTATACCCATTTGGGCTATACAATAATTTTATTATATGTTGACAAATTATAAGGTTGTTGCTGGCTAACCTTAAAATTGATACTGATAATCAGTCGTTGAAGTTGTCTTTTGTAAATGTTTTTATTTCCCCCCTTTACTGGAGAATAATTGAGTTTCAGACCATATTGTGTTTTTTTGGTGTTAACGTGAATGAATGTGTTCGCAACTTCTTTGTTAGGATGAGTCGATTGCGCAGAATATATGCTTTGATCGCTGTGCAACAGATTATTGTTGACATAGCCTTGGCCCTAGCATTGTTTGTTTACGTATATGCCTACTTGACAAGAAGAACGAACCCAAGGAGGCGGGGTGGTTCCCGCTATTATGCACTTAACTGTAGGATACCCGAGCAAGTTAGGCACATGAGTAGGCTAGTTGTTTGCAACGATGTAACATGCCTTAGGAATCTCCGCATGGACCGAAATGCATTTGGTCGGTTGTGTTCTTTGCTTCAGCACTCTGGTGGGCTATCCGACACAAAATTTATTACGGTGTCTGAGCAAGTGGCTATGTTCCTTAGTATCATAGCGCATCACAAAAAAAACTCCGTTGTAAAACATGATTTCATTCGATCTGGAAGAACTGTAAGCAAACATTTCCATGGGGTGTTGAACGCCGTCATCAAGCTTCACAACGTCTTCCTTGCGCGTCCGTCTCCCATTCAACAAGATTCCATGGATCGACGGTGGAAGTGGTTCAAGGTAGGTGTGATTATTTAGATTGCGGCACCAATCTAAGCTATGTTGTGCTTTCCTACTGAAAACTGTTCGGATTGGTGTGTTATGATGCAGGGTTGTCTGGGTGCACTGGATGGCACATACATTGATGTACGAGTTCCAGAGCAAGACAAGGGTAGGTACCGTACTCGAAAAGGCCACATTGCTGTTAATGTGCTTGGCGTTTGTAATCCGAACATGCAGTTCATATACGTTCTGACGGGGTGGGAAGGGAGTGCGGCCGATGGTAGGGTTTTGAGGGACGCAATCAGCCGGCCTCATGGATTGCGTGTACCCCGTGGTACGTCATTTGGGGTTATATTGGTTGAATTAAATATCTCGCTATGTACTAACCACATACATATAGGGAATTCTTCCACTGTAACAACATTAAAGTATTACAATCTTCATCTTTTTTTGACGTTTCAGGAAACTACTACTTGTGCGATAATGGCTATGCAAATGCCGAAGGGTTCCTTACCCCGTATCGAGGCGTGCGCTACCATTTGCGGGAATGGGATCGTGGGAGTGGGGGACCCCAAACCCCTCATGAGCTTTTTAACTTGAGGCATTCATCCGCTAGAAATGTCATTGAAAGAACGTTCGGGCTTGCTTAAAGTGCGTTGGGGTATTCTTAGAAGCCCATCTTTTTATCCCATCAAGATACAAAACAGGATTATACTTGCATGCTGTCTACTCCACAACTTCATCCGTGCCGAGATGCCGGACGATCCACTGGAACTAGAAATACCGGACAATCAGGAATCCGTTGATGAACCGATTGTGGACTATGTTGCGACTATTGATACAAACCCAGAATGGTCCAGCTGGAGAGATGGTTTAGCTTCTTCTATGTATGAGGAGTGGACTCGACGTGCTCCTTGAGGTCTTTATGAACATGGTGGAAAGAGATCTGACAAGCTCAGCAATTTGAGAGTCCATAGTAGTGGGCTTAAATAACTTTGTTTGGTTGTTGTATGCAAAACGAGTAGTATTTTGTAGAGAGCGTTAGGACTGCCTCGGTAAATGAATATTTGTGTCTATGCGTGCCGTCAATGCTATATGCACTGTCTCTTCGCAATATTGTTGCATGTTAACCCAACATACGTCCTCTTTAATTAAAAAGTGATTTCAGTACTCATACGTTTTAGTTAGCAATGAGTAGATGATTGTTTTCGTAACTTTTTTTACACAGGATATAATATAAGATATGAATATGAACTCGACCGATGATGACGGAACAAGCCGTCAAAGGCGCGGGCCTGCATCAAAGGAAAGGATTGGTGCACGTCGCTCATGGACCACTCGTGAAGAGGAGGTGCTTATTAACGCACTGAAATCTATCGTAGCCCAGGGGTGGAAGTGTGACAACGGATTTCGAAGTGGATATCTTACCCAGCTAGAATGTTATCTCGCTCGTGCCCTTCCTGGATGTGATTTGAAAGCTGAGCCGCATATCACCTCGAAGATACAAGTATGGAAGCGCCAATACTCTTGTCTTGTAGGTATGATGTCAAAGAGTGGATTCGGATGGGATGAGCACAAAAGTATGGTAACCGTGGAAGAGAATGACAACTCAGTTTGGGATAATTATGTTAAGGTAAACGGCACTTGTTTCCGTCAGTTATTAATGTCTTGTACCTGTAATACCTTACTCACTTGATGTACCTGCAGATCGACCCATATGCCAAAAAAATGCGTTATAAGTCTTGGCCGTTCTTCCCGGCTTGGCGTGAGATATTCGGGAAAGATCGTGCCGGCGGGGATGATGCAGCTGATCCCCATAAGGCCGCTAGTGAAATACGCGCTGAAGACCAACTACCAAATGATGATTATTATGTCCCAACCGCTGAGTGGAATCCTGAAACGGGCTGCGTCGGTTTAGAAGAGGAGACACCAATGTCTTTCAATGTTAATGCAGATCCAACAGTTAATTCGTCAAGTGCAACCAACGAAGCAGTGGTTCCTCTAAGAAACGTAGGGCGGACGATTGCAATGTCAGAAATACCCCAACTAGTACACATGGTCAATACATTTTTGTGATACTGCAAACAACCGAATGGGAAAGTTAGCGAGGGTACTCGAGGGCGAATTCGGGGACCCAGATCAACGCGGTGCATTATTGGATGCTGTCCGCCAACTATCTGGTTTCGATGAAAACGAGCAATTGGTGACCGTTACTCATTTGGTCAATCATCCGAAGGATATGGAGTTATTCTACTCACTTTCTATTGAGTCACGTGCGAGATGGGTTCGGCTAATGTTAAACGGTCGATTTTAAACTGTGCCTAGGGATTACAAATGCCTTAAGCTAGAATGTAATGTGACTAGTGTTCGGACTATATTTTTCATTCGGTTCGTATTATTTCTCAACCGTCGGCACAGTTTTTTTCGAACTCATTGATACATTTTTTAAACCGTTGCTTAGCAACAGTGTAACAATCTATTTGGATTTCTGCATTCAGCGCGGTGTAGAAACAAAAGGTTAGAACAGCAACTCACATAACAGCTTTAGAAGCACGATGTTGCATGCAACACAAAAGAAATGGATAATAACTGGACGCAAACTTTTGATACATATTTCATAGATAATACCACGTGCTAACCGTCGACTACACAAAGCGACAAAAAAAAACATTAAAATAAACAGACAAGCATCCGGATCCACACTCTCGCCCACGGTTCAATCATTTCATTGTAATTAGCAACCACAGAACTTATTCTTCACCGTACCCGAGCTTTCACCTGCCCTTTTTTTCCCAAGGAATACAAAGCTATCGTCTCCCTCTATGTCACTTCTCCTGCCGCGACCACAAATGCCTTTCTTCGACGAATTCGATATTTCATCTTTTGTAAATTCCCCAAGGAACACAACGTCATCGTCATCGTCTATGTCACCACCCTTTCCGTCCGTCAACGCAAGTGGGATCTCAACAGCGTCATAACCTGTTGCTATAGCTCTGTATTCTGGATCGAAAATAAAAAACAGATCATCATAACGCGGCTCACCGCGCCACCAATACGCTTTAGCGAACTTGTTTTCCTGCATGAAACAAACAACCATCATTGTTACGTATAAGCACGCATCCAAAATATTAAAACGATGGTTGACTGTAGTCAACCAGGAGTACAAACACCTCGAATAGCCTATCCCACGCCTCGGTTGAGCCCAACACCCTGTTGCTTTCTGCATTCCAACTGAAATCTGGGTCACCTACTATACGACAGAATGTATTGTATCTCTGTCTCAGCAACTCCAGCTTTGCCAAGTAGAACTCCATCCCGAATCGAACTGGAGATATGTCATTCACCACACCCATCGCAAACTCTACGGCATGCATGTCCGGAGAGGTCGGGTCATGTTGGGTGTGGCCACGCTCGGCTTGCCATCTGAGCGAGTCAATGAATGCGACGTCAAGCCGTTTAGTCCATCGCGGGGTGTAGAAGTATTTTGCCTGACTCTTCGCGCGCTTACTGTTAGGCATGGTTGTATATGTGAAGCCCTACAATGAAAAAGAGCCGAAGAGCAAGATAAGTGAGGCCATATGTATTCACAACCGTATGTGTTATATAGGCCATGGGCAAATCATACAGCATTGCAAAACCAAACGAAGATTATGAGGGCATGGGGAATCGCGGGGTGTAATAATGACTAGACATCCAATCGATTGGACACTGCCCTGCAAATTTTGAAAGCTTTTCGGTTCACCGTAAAGAAGAGATTCGGAAATCTCTTCGAGTAAGGCAAGAGACGTCTGACATTCCAGTGGGTTTCCCATCTCCACCAATTAATCATCCTTTTACAACTTGTTGATATACGTGTAAGGAAAGTTATTATCTCAGTTTTATCCAATACACTGACGTGGCACGTCATTATTCGTATTTATCATAGTTAAATACCCCTTAATGATGGCGACCCTCGGTAAACGAAACAGCCATCATTGTTCTCCTTCATCCACGCATATAAGCCATCATTCATAACCACTGAAGTATATATTCTATTATCGATATCCCCCCCCCCCCCAAACACACAAAAAAAAAACCAGAGACGTAAATGATTTGAAGTTTCGTACAGAATTTAAAAAACTTATTCATCTGACTGAGTTTAAAAACATATTCTTCTCACAGATTTAGTACAAATAATATCAGGGCGAATTGCCATATAAAGTCCGAATTAATGACGGCTTAAAAACGAAGTAATGATGCTTTAAAAGAAGTAATGATGCTTTAAAAGAAGTAATCATGCTTCTCATTGAAGTAATGATGCTTTAAAAACAATTTCTAGAAACGAAGTAAATCTGCTTTACAAGGTTTTACATTAATGATGGTTTTAAAAATTAAGTTTCATTACATTACATCACGTTACATTACATTACATTACATAACATGATACGTTAAAAAACCCCTGGAGTTCGATGCTACATAAAGGCCGACGGTGTTTCTCATTAGTAACTTGTAGCCTATCTACGCATTTATCATATCTAACTGGTAAGTAAAGATAATAATCTACACAAACATTATAATATATTGCATAATATTCTGAAAAGGGTTAGAAGTACCTCTTGGAAAGGGGTACCACACCCTATTACAAAACACCACAACACCTAACATTAAGAGAAAGCAGAAAACAAGCATGCATGGACACTACGTACCAAGGGTAGAGGATACCCTAATTAACGTACGCATATAGGATACATGACAAAGACACACAACAACATTCGTTAACATTCATGACAAAGACACACGACAACACGTTAAGAAGATACGACGTACCATGACACCCTAAACACACGACATGCACGGTAACATTCATAAACATACTATTAAAACCTAATGACATTGCATGGCATGACACATGCACGACGTCAGACTTCCTTCTTGATTGGGGTTGCATTAGAAGCACTTGAGCTGGCCGGATCAACTGATTTTGGGCTTTTTGGGGATGTGCTACCAGCTGGACCTATGGTTCGGGCTGACCTAGGAACGCCTGGGACAGGAAGGACGGAGTCAGCATCACTGTCAGAACCGTAGTATGCATCAAGGGCAGCCCAAAAATCAGACGAAGAAGATGATCCAGAGCTGTCAACATTGTTGAGAATGGTTGGTGCAGCGACAGGGGCATTCTCATTGGCTCGTGGTGGAGGAGGATCAACCCATCCTTCTGCCGGGGCTGGCACATTAAGATCAAAACGGTCAGCGTCAATGACATCATTGCGCTCTTCATTGTCCCGATCAAACAGGATGCAGAGTTCTTCCCACAGTTCCTCAGCGGCGTTAACGTAACACCTTGCGCGCTTATTTTGCTTCACAACATGGAAGATTTCACTGTATGTCAGGAAATGTTCGGAGTAATAATATAGACATGAGCAGAGAGAATAACAATATGCATATTATACCCTGACAAGAGTGCGCCACAGTTGATCCGGCGCCGTCACAAACCCTAGTCGAGGGTTCCATATCACGCCTTCTCTGGTGATAACCCAACTGAACAACTCGTAACGCTCACGCAGCCTCGCCACACGTGTTTGAGCCCACTCGTATGTGACCCTTGTTCCATACTTCTTGTTCACGTCATACAGTGCACACATTATGGCATGGATGTTGGGTCGATCCGGACGGAACATGCCTGACCTTGCATGTCCCGTGAGCGAGTCCACGAACGTTTTCTCCATATCTTTAGTCCACCTTGGAAAGTAGAACTGTTGGCGTTGATAAAAATACCCATCTGGCCACATGACGGAAGGGAGGAGGGTGTGCAGAAAAGGTAAGAGACGATTTAAGATTGTTGGCAAATTGTAAACGTGATGGTCGGGCTATTTATAGACAAACCCTGGGGTATGAAGGAGTCACCCACATCTGGATGCTGCTTGTACGTGCGGTACAGTAAACATGCACAGCAGAGAGAACCCTAGTTCAATGCATTTAAGGCAACTTCACTTTAAAGTATCTTTTAGTGCACCATAAATTGCAGGTGGTGTTGGTAGATGTTCTGTCTTAAATTTGTATCTTCACTGGAGGTGATATATCCGGATACGGAATGAACACAAAGGAATACTCTGCAATTTTTAATTGACATGAAGCTCAAAGATAATCCATATTGTCTAGGCATACAAGTAAGCATGAAGATGATGTTCATAACCATAAATGAACACACAATATGGTAGGTGAGTGTCTTTATCATGAAGATTCGTTGTTCTCCCTTCCATTTACTTACCTAGATATGGACGTCCACTCAAGCATCTACCACCACATAAATGCATGAAGATTTTTACTTCGTAATGTGTGAGGGTGAAGATTTGGTGTAACTCCACCATTAATACTCCCAACTACTCACATCATTACCCCAAATACACAAATTTATGGTTATGTTAAGTGGAGTTAACATAACGTCTATCGGGATCCAGTAACCTCGGTGTACGTCAAGGCACGATGGAGGAAGTATAATTTAGCGAAATGAACGGACTATAGGACGAACATATGCTAACACAATCACGTTTTAAATTCCACTACAAATCTGTCTTTTGGAGGCACCATTGTCCGTCCGTTTATTCGGTCGTTTAAATTAACATAAAGGGTGGAAGTTAAAACGAATGTTACTCCCTTAATTCGCATACCCTAATTATCCAAAATGGCGCATGTTGTATGGAATCGATAGATTTTTAATTTAATGAACTCACAGTTAAAGAAGAGCATTTGTTTTACGAGTTGGAATCGAGGGTTTTGTTTCTCAGGTCGTGTTTACTCCATTCTTGTACCACAACGTGGTAAGGTTTAGTCGTCATGCGGCTTTTGTATGCGCGTATAAGAGAAAGCGTAACAGAGTTTTATAATATTCAAAACCAAATAGACTTTTCAACTTCACTGCATACAAGCACCATACAGCAAGAAAACATAACGTACGCAAGATACATAAAATGACTACGCAGACTTGGAAGACGAAGAATGATCTTGGTCATAGTCAGAAATTTCGACTTCGGTGGCACTGGAGGTTGCGGAATCTTCACGCATGTCAACGCTATCGGATGATGTATCGTCATCAATTTCAACTTCGCCGAATATTAACTTCAGTGAGTCCCATTTAGGCTCCGGTCTCCAACGATACGCCAGGGCGAATGGCTTCTCCTACAAAATATATAAACACAATAAACTTTTAGTATGCGGATATTGTGGAATAAGGGGCCAAAGGTTATAGTTAAAGCTTGTCGCCACTACCCTCCCAATCAAGTCCCATACTTCCCCGTCGGCCCATAGCTGTTGCCAAACGACGATTCCAAAATACCCCCTCTTGTCGAATTAACCACGCGAACGTTGAGTGTCGTTCTCTTAAGTGGTTGTAACGCTCAACGCAATACCTCCACGATAATCGCTTCCCGAAACCAGCATTAACGGCGCGCTGGGCGGCAATGAGAGAGCTAACAGTTACTCCGTTATGTGGTCCATTACCATCGTGTGGCATACTATCTACAAGAGTGTTGATGAAAAGATCATCCATCTCTCGAGTGAAATATCGAAGGTAAAAGAATTCTTGTTGTGGAGGACACATATTTGGTAAGCTATCCAAATACACCGGGGTGTGGCCAACAACATAGATTTGGTTGTGTTCGTATCTTTATAGAGAATTCGACTGTCAAATTTAATGTATATTTGGAAGGGTAGGTGAACATTGAATACCTCTGCATGCAGCATTATATATCCGGAAATTTATTGGACCTTCAAATGAGAACTATATTAAACACATGCCTTCAAAGAGATTGAGCTGCAAATTATATTACACATGTACACTTTATAGGCTTATACACAAAAAACGAATTGTCCCTTTATCGGATTTGAAGAAACCACTTTCCACAGCATATACACAGACAACGTGTTTTAGGAAGTCATACATACAACATCGGCCCATAGTGTTAGGCTGGTTTTGTTTTTTTTGGTTTTTTACACAGGTTAACAAATGCCTACTAGTGTGATAGGCCCGACGTACAAGCTTCTTTCATAGAACAATGTAAAAACACCTGCTAATTCAATGCCAACAACATAATACCACATGGATTTACGTTTACATACTAAACAAGGGACCTACAGAGGGTAGCATATATTTTCTTGGCCGGAAATAATCTAGTTACATAACCCAACTTATTCATTTCGTGCATGGCCTCAGTGCGTACATGGCGCAATAAATTATAAAGCACGTGAACAATATTATTGTCAACCGGAGTAAGCGACGACACCGTCGGACGGATGCATTTAGATCGTTTGCAAGTACATTTGCTTTATGCAAGGATGACTCGTAATTATTCAGGCGTCTCAGAAGTCCAGGAATAATTTCTGTTGAGCGTCGACACATAGGGGGGTCAATCCATTCGAAGCAATCACAGTATGACCCCTGAACATTGGATATCATAAAATGAAGAAAAAGACGTCAATAACGACGCACATGAGGTCGAACACGATATACTACAATGCAAAGTCAAAATTAGGCATGCTCACCAATGCACCAGGACACCCTCGGAAGCGTCGACCTGGGTTGCGGTTTGTCCAGGATGTCCTAACAACGATTTGCTGGCCGCATCTACAAATACGAGGCAGTGATCCATCAAACGAATAGGAGTTGTTCCGGCGAAATGTGCTAGATCCTTCGCTGCCACGGGTTGCCGATCCATCACCCCAATTCACATTGTCGTCAGCCATGGTAGGATGGTTCCTATAAAATGCAAAACATCAAATTATGTCTAAGAACTATGATTCAGGATCAACATCTAATATGAACTGAAATTGTTCTTAGATTGTGCAATAAACGTCACCCTAAAAACAGGGCCATTTGTAATCTCAACTGAGTTATTCAGGAGTAATCACCATTATACTGTTACACACCAAAAAACAAATCCCACATAAATTTTTCGATTACAATCCCAATTAAGTTCGATCGAGTCTGATTAATTTTAGTTAAAGGTATTACCCACGAGATAGGTCAGTTTATATTTGTAGATAATATACATATCCTACATTCGTCAGCCATTTGTATTATTTTTGAAATAGTCACCCATTCGGCATATACTCTCGTCACAAGGTGTGAACTAATGCAGATCTAGCACAAATTGGATGATTTTTTTGACAAGGTAAAGGTGCATACCAAGGTATATTGTGGTAACGACAATCGCATTTCAAAGGCTTCGCCTATGAGGCCAAATAACCCGATTCAACCAAATCAACCAAATAAACATTTCTCTGAACAAGAAAATGACGAATATTGCCGTATCAAAGAGTAGAGAATCCATACGAGAACCAAAAGAGTGAGTATGTTTACCACTGGACCCTTGTGGACAAAGGTTTACCTGGTTATCTGCGTTTTCTGGGTGACGTGCTTCCTTCGTTGTGACTCCGCCGATGCACTATGCGTTTGAGGGATAGACGAAGTGGGGGATGTGTTGTGCTCGGAATAGATGGGGGTCGGCTGTGCGACGAAGAAAGGGGGACAAATTAGGTGCTATTGTGCTCTGTAGCACAATAGGTGATTAGGTGATCCTTGCTCTGTAGCACCTCCATCTGGGTTCATTAGGTGATGCTTCCTCTGTAGCAAAGGGGCATATAAGTAAAAGGCACGCTTATCCAACTGGTAAGTGTGGACAGTAAACACCTGTTATTATGGATATACATATTATGTCCTACAATTATTGTGGAAAGTAAACAAACTTTTCTTTAATCCAATAGACGTTTATATAACTTTTAGTAGACCCCTACTAGAATGGGGGCTAATCCAGTAGAACACAGTAAACAAGGCCAGTGGTGATTAAATATTAAATTAGTCATAGTTGTCTAATGTTTCTTAGTTTCAGTTGATAATTCTAGTTTTAAAAAATGGGTAAATTAAATTGATTATTAAAATGGAGGTCTATATCAAGGAGATATATACGACTATAAATTTAATCAAATTAACGACTAATTAAATTAACAAATTTCAAACTTATCTTTTGACTTCTGCAGAGCCCGATCAAGGTTGAAAACTATGGCTCTTATTTCACGGGTTCACATCCAAATTAATTGAATTATTTCTAATATGCAATTTAATGAATTAATCTATCTATTAAATTTAATTAAACTGATTACATTCTTTTATTTTACAGAACAAAAATAAACAGATATAAAGAAGAAATTAATTAACCTCTTTTTGTGGGTTGTTTCCAGGCCTGTATGCCATGTAGATGTCTGGAAGTCCACCTGTGACCAAACTATAGCTGTTAGCTGTTAATTAAGCCATGAAGTCTAATTGCTGATGGTTTAGTCTCTTAATTAATTACAAGTACTTTAATTAATTAAGTACCCCTATTTATTTTCCACGTATATATAACAAAGTCCAACTAACCATTCTGAAATTCTCAAACGTGCCTACGACATCATATATACTAGTCGGAATTGATGTGTGTGCAAATACAATATTAATTTTGTATTAAATTTTAATTTATTATCAAAATGGAATGATGAGTAATATAAATAAAGAGAATAAATGAATAAAAGAAAATTCATATATAAAGAAGAATATGGATGAGTGGGATAATAAGTCGGGGAGAAGCAACTACTTGAACATGGAAAGTGGAAAATGAAATCAATTAAATAAAATTTAAAAAAAAAATAACAAACCAAAAAAATAGAGATGTCAAGAAAGTGCTCTCCTTAATAATATAGTACTAGTATAAATAATTTTTATTTCGTTATAATAATCATCTTCAGATTTTATTAGTTACAAGATAAATAATTTACATTTTACAAAATGATTTACAATAAATAATTTGTATTTCATTATAATAATCATCTTCAGATTTTATTAGTTACAAGATAAATTGTACAAAAGTTAATTAGTGATGGATTAATTATTCAAGTTGTCTCTGTGAACAACTAGCTACCATTAACAACAACGATTTATCACTACACGTAACCACAATTATCAAAAGTGACAACTTAAATACATGTCTTGTTGCTTTTAAATTCTTAATCAAATTGTGACAAAATAAAAATTATCTTCACTGAATATATCTATCACGAATAATAATTTTGACATTATCTCTGTCTATTTTGTACACTAGCAATTAAATAGAAAAAAGGAAATGAAAATGAAAGTACTAGTAGTAGCAACTTTTTTAAAAACGGTAATTATCTGATTACATCATTATCTCAAATAAATTAAGTCATACATTCAATATTCGATCATCCATCAGCATAATTAAAAATAACGAAATAAATTATAATAAAATTACATAAAGTGAGTCAAATAACCATATATACAGTAGAAGTCGAACACATAACCTCGATAAGAATTCATGGAAGCAACTTGGATATATGATGTGTCCGTTTTTCTTTATTAATCTCTATATATAATCCTTAATTTCTTGAGCTGTTTTGGGATGACAGCACAGGTCAAACCCCCCAACAGCTACCTCCTTATACGTAACAAGGACCTGTTAGTTACGTATCTATACTATATGGTATTGCCTTATGTTTTTCAAACACATTATATATATATATATATATATATATGATTGGTCTCAAACCCTATCACGTACGATGTCTTTTTACTTGTTCAACGTGTGCTTCTGTCTTTCCTAGAATTAGCGTATAGAACCGATTCCTTTGAAAAAATATTTTTCTACCTAAATTTCCATCAAATTTGTGATGTCAATAATAAGAAAATTGTATTTTTGGACGATGTCATATTATTTTTGAAGTGAGGGAAATTGAATTTCAAGGATTGGTCTTTTTACTCGATGTATATAATAGAAATTATAATTTACTTACAAGGGTGTGAGAGGAATTTTCTAGGTCTATCACATGATAAATATATGCACCCTATCTCACCATAAAATAACTAAATCACTATAAATACAATTTATATTATTTTTTAAAGCTAAGCTACTATTCATTGATTGGACTACTCATACAAAAATCCCCTCTCTAATTGTGTCGAAGGCAATTTTTCACGATCAATCCTTCACCAAGAACCACTTCCACATCATTACTTAAAATTAAACTACATAATTCACTAATTTCTTTTTTATAATAATTCACTAATTATTTGTACCGATAAGAAACTGAAACAATGTGGCTAGTCTTAATTAGAGCTTAAATATATTTTTGGTCTTCTAGTATTGGCATTTTGGAGTTTTTATCTTTTATCTTTTTAAAATTGCAAAAAAGTCTTGTAACTTTTTGATATTTTGTAAATTTGGTCTTTTTGGTGTCGGATTTTGTAAAAATAGCCAGAATAAATAATGTGCACCTCACGTTGTTCATTTGAAATTGGAGTTTTTGTTTTGATTGGTTCACTTTTGCCAACATGGACAAAAAAATTAAAAAAAAAAAAAAGAATGATGTGGCATATGATTTATTCCGTCAACTTTTATACACTTTTATAACCCCTAGAAAGATAAAGGATAAAATGCCAAAATCGCAAGGGGCACATGTTTATTCTGGCAACTTTTGCAAAATTTGACACCGAAAGAATTAATATCGCGAAATATCAAAAAGTTACAAGACTATTTTGCAATCCTAAAAAAATAAAGAATAAAAATGTCAAAGTACCATAATTACAGGATCAAAAATATATTTAAGCCCCTGATTAATTGTTCAATCCTAGACCTAATTTTTAAGTTTAGTTTTTTCCTTTTTTAAAGTAGAAATAATTTTTTTTTTGCAAGTGTTTTTGTTAGGAATTTACAGAAAAGAGGAAATCAAGCAGGCGGTGCATCCTACTAACATAGCATGATCACAATGTTTAATTACAGGTGCTATTTAAGGCAAGATAAACCTAAATGGGCATCAGTTTTGTAGACTCTTAAAATTCATAACAAATAAACCAAAAAAAAAAAAAACATTTATTATAATGAACAACCAGTGGAATGAAAAAATAGTATTATTTTCTTCCAAAGAGGCATTCACGTTCCACCTCTCAATTATGAGCACAGAGGTCCAAATAATTACTTAACCATATAAATTAGATTAAATTAAATACACCACAAATTCCACGATAAACATGGAATTAAATATGTGTTAATTACACTTAGACCCCATCTAATACAAAAATTACACTTTCCCCCCAAAAAAAATTAAAATTACACTTACACCCTCTTGGACGGAAAATGTTTATGTCAGCAAAAAGAAATTACATAAATTTTTAATTTTGCCAATCATTTAATATTCTGGTATATTTTTACTTATAAGAGAATAAATATAATGTATATAGAGAGAGTGAGGTAAATATTATTATTACATTTTTTTCCTTATAAGTACAAAATTATTACATGATCATATTAAATAATGGGTAAAATTAAAAAGTTATGTAATTTTCTTTTTGCTAATATCAATATTTTTCGTCAAAATCCTAACGAAATGGAGTCAGGTGTAAGCGGTGAATTTTTTTTAAGGGGTGTATGTGTAATTTTAAATTTTTTTTAGAGAAAAATATAATTTCACATTTTCAAAGGGGATCTAAGTATAATTAACCCATTAAATATTAAGACACTAGGAGAGATCCTCCCCTCACCCAAAAAAAAAGAGAGAATCCTACATAATTTTATACGGATCGATGTTCAATTTATCGCGGTAAGACATTATTATTATTATTATTATTATTATTATTATTATTATTATTATTGAAATTTGTGGTAATTAATTTATATAGAATTTGTGTGTCATTACTAATAAAGATATTGTAGTTTATACTTTAATAAATACGAATTTAGCACTCCGTAAACCACGGACCGAATCTGAGATGTGGTTCATTAGTGTGGATAAGTACATTTTATTTAATTCACTAACAATTAGTTTAATTTCTTTGACATTTCGACATTCTCTAGGAATAATTGAGGGTTCGAGTGCCTTTCAAGTTACCATTTTTTTCATAGAATTTGTCGTTTTTCGTATTTATATATCAATTATGACCTATGCTTTGGGTTGGTACAGGAGTTAGGTTCTGACAGCTTTATTTTAAATAATTTTTGTTGTGCATGTCGATTTTAAAAGAAATTTGATTTTTGCTAAAAAAAAATTCGAGCGGAAATTCATGTAAAAATGATGTCGAATTAATCGAGATAGAGTCGAATAAATTCCAGCGAGATATTAGCTTTTCCATAATATTATTATAACATTTAAAACTTGAAAGTTTATGACAATTTGTAGGGTATTTTCTAAATTTTAATGAAATGAGATAAGACATTAGCAATTTATAAGTTTTTAATTTAATTTTTAAAGGAAACAACGTAAGCAAACCCTGTAATATATTGTAAATGTACAAATTATCTCCTTATAAAAAATAAAATAACAATTTACCTATCTGTATTTAAAATAAACCAATTTACCATCCCGTATTTTTCAAAATGAGACAATTTACCTCCCTAGACATGAAAATAAATTGCCCATTTTAAAAAATACATGGAGGTAAATTGCATTAAACTCATTTTTTAAATATTAACAGATTTCTTCAGTTTTTATTATATTAGTTATAGAATTGTTATTACTAATATTTTATAGATTTTATAATTTTATTTTTACCAAACAATTCAAGAAAAAAAGTATTTTGAAAATAATATATATATATATAGCACTAGAAATATACTATAGAATATATCAAATTATCCAAACATTTTAAATAATTTTAGCCAAACGTCTTCTTAGTATTTTAATCTTTATATGTGAGCTCATAATCTAAGCTTCATAGACTGACGATGATATTGTGCAAGCGATATACGGTGTCGTTTAGCAACAATCAATTATCAATGTCAATTTTGCCTAAGTAGTTGCGTTTTTCTAATATTAAGTGACTTTCGCAACATAGCAATCAATTGGAAAATAACAGCATGTCTTTTTCATCTCTAATTCTTTTTCTAAAAAAAAAAATACAACGATATTATTAAAACAACCAACAAACTATTATAAAGTTCGGTGCACATTACAACGATATTCCTATAGTTACCAACAATAATTTCAAAGTCAACAAAGAAACAATATATATACATACATCACTACTATAAAAGTAGACTCTACACCTATATCGTATGTTCAAACTCACAATCTCTTGGTTGTGAGACCTCCACCCCACCACTCAGGCACAGGATCATTGGTATCTCTAACTCTTTTAGCTTATGCAATTTCATGAATTGGTTTTAATTTCTTTTCTAATTTTTTTAATTTAGGTTGTCCAAATTATTTTTATGTGAGTGATGATCTAATTTTAATAGCTTATTTTTATGAAAAACTATTTTCATGAATTTAAATATAAATTACATCAGAAAGCATTTTAATTTTCAGAATTGAATGATCGGAACGAGAAATTTATTAAAATCTCACTAAAAAAAAAATACTATTGGCTACATTTTGAATGACTATGGCTAAAAGCAATAGCAAATAATTATTATTAACTACGATTAAATAAAAATCGTTGCAAAAGATAGTTTTTCCACAATGAAAAATTTATGTGCCACAGCTAAGAGCCGTGGTAAAAACATTCTTCATGGCTTTTAATTTGTCATTGCAAATGTTTCAGCCACCCTCGCTGTAGGCGGGCAAAATTTATTGTCAATTATTTATTGATATGTGCAATATATTTTTATAAAATGAAATATTTATTGATGGATAAAATTAAATATTATCATGTATGGAATTGAAGTATTTAAGGCAATTTGAATCTTGCCTTGCCAACAAAAGAAACAAATACCACTGAATTGGTAATTCTAGATCACATCTTGTGATTAGGAAAATAAATGTCAAACAAATCATGAAGGGCCAATCGAATCGCGTCACGTCATCAAGTAAATATGGCAAAATCTTCCACCCTACTCCTATAAATAGGGGTGCTTTTCCAGTAATTGCGGACACACACAAACAAGTTGAAGACACAATTAAAGGCACAAGCAAGAGAGCATGCAAAGAAGTCTCAAATTCCTCTCAAACACAAATCAAGGGAGACCCATGGTGTTCAAGGCTAAAATCAAGGCGTTCGTTGTGAAAATCACCCAAATTCAATGTTTGATTCGAGAACAAGTCAAAGGACTCACGGATCAACGTTATCAAAGCACAAATCCACTTTGGCGGAAGATGAAAGCTTCAAGTCCACCAAGAGACACAAAAAGTTCAAGTCAAGTCTTCCAAATTTACAGCGTTTAATTCGGAAATAAGTCAAAAGACTCCCCCAGTCAACATTATTGAAGATCTAAGTCAACGCCGAATGAGATTAAAACGTAAAGTTCCACCTTCAAAGTTGCAGAAATTGAAGATTGTATTATTGAAGTGAAGGATCAGAGGCTTAAACTAGAGATTTCGCATCCACAAGACATTTGATCACATTAAAAAATTATTTGTAATATTTTTCTTGTTTCAGTAAATTCAGAAACACGAAATTTGCGTTACACACGCAAAAAACCACAACCGACAATCGTTGCGTGGCCATAATCAATGACTATTTGTTATGACTATTTACTGTTAATCATGACAATTAACCATGATTAAATATTATATTTCTTGTATTGTCAATCGAAATTCGTAAAATCTTTTGAACTTCTATAAATTGAAAGAAATTACCGAAAAGCTCAATGATAATTTCGTCTAAATAAAAAATAAAAAATCTAATAGCTAACTCAAAAGTTGGTGGAAAGTGTTTATGTGCCTAACCTAATTTTTAAATATAGAAAATTATTTTGGAAGAAAAAATTGAATTTGAACAAAGGATTTAAGAAAATAATTTCATATGAAAAATTTGAAAATCTATTTATATTTATAAAATATAGTTCAAAATAAAAATTTAGAATTTTTAGATTTTTTATTATATAAATTTATTTAAATAAAGTTGAAAATTTACTGTTAAAAATTTAAAATCCTTATTTTCAATGCTTTTTACGCTGAAATTCATTTAAAAAGTTGTCTCCATCTTAGGCCAGGAAGTCAAGAGGCCCAACATCTTATCCAATAAAACTCAAAAGGCTAATATCATCTTACTGGGCTTGGGATCGATCCAACGCCATTCAAATTAGAATTTTCAGTCAGAAAAAAATAGACAATGGCAAATTATTCGGACAAATTAGAGTGAAGGATCTTTTGCCGCACTCGTGTTATACACTAATGTCATCTGAAATTTTAATTCGAATCCGTTTCGATCAAATCTGAATTAATTATTTAACAAGTAAAATATATTTATCGTGTGATTAGTGTATAGTATAAGAAAAGTGATTAATTATATAACAAGTATATTACATTTGTTTTATAATTGGTTTGATTCGGCCAAACTTGATCCGGATAAATTTTTTTTTAATGTCATAGCTAGCTATGCATGTATTATATGTAGTTTTACTTTCAAATTGTAATATAATTTAGGGGTAAAATGTAATTTATCTCCCCGTGTTAAGGAAAATGTGCAATTTATCCCCTGTGAAAAATAAAACAGCATTTTACTCCCCCTGTGTTCTTAAAAATGAAGCAAGAACCCCCCTCACGCGTTTCGTGTGCTACACGCGCGATTTTCTTTATTTTTTTAATTTTTAATTTAAAATGACATTTTTATCCCAATTTAAAAATCGTTAAATTGATTTCAAATCTAAGATCCAAATTTATCTAATAGATCAATGGTTTATATCTTATGGCATTTAGAATCAAGGGTTTAGATTTAAACAAATATACAATTAAAATTATGGTATTATAGATAATTAAATTTGAATATATTTATACATATAATAAGTTGTATATAAATATATATATATATATAGAGAGAGAGAGAGAGAGGGGAGGGAGAGGCGGGGAGCCCATCGGGGAGAGGGGGCTGCCGGCGGCGACCTGTGGAGAGGGGGAGATGGGCAGCTGGCGGCGTCTGTGGAGAGGTGGAGGTGGAGGTGGAGCGGCGTCTATGGAAAGACGATGGTAGGCGGCGGCGACCTGGGAGGAAAATGAGGGGGCGCGGACCTAGGGGGAAAACGAGGGGGCGCGGGCGCGAGGAAGACGATGGTAGGCGACGGATCTGAGTGGAACCGTGACCGGCGGGGAAAGGGGCCGCGACGCGGGGAGGAGGAAGAGGAAGGTGGGGCGACGGCAGGGAGAGGGAGGAGGGAGGGCGCGACGGCGGGAAGAGGGAGGAGGGGGCAGCGACGGCGGTTGGTCCGACGACGGCGGCGGTGGCGGTTGGGTAGACGAAGAAGAAGACATATATATATATATTATTTCTATAAATAACATATATATATTAATATATCTAAAATATTAAATATTATTTTATAAACAATATATATTGATATATTAAATATATCATAAAATAATATTTTTATTGCTAAAAAAAATATGCCCAGATGCGATACACGCGCGTGCAGTGCACTGCCGAGCCTAGGGGGATAATTTGTTCTATTTCTAATAACACAAAAGGATAAATTGCTGTTTTATTTTTCACATGGAGATAAATTACACATTTCTCTTAACACATGTGGGTAAATTGCATTTTTTTCCTATAATTTAGTTATATATTTTCATTTGAACAAAATAATCGTCTTAATCTGCGACATAAAATGTGATGGAAGATTAAATGAGCCTGTTGGTTCTCACCCTAATTTATTTTCTCCATTTTAGCCGGAAGAGAAAAAGAAAATAGAAAAATCTAGTCCGTGATGATATGAGCGAGATACAGCTAGTTGTCAATTATATAGTAAGTGTAACATTTGTTGTATAATTGGTATATAGTATAGAAAAAGTGATCAATCATATAACAAGTGTATCACACATGTCTATAATTGATTTAGTTCGGTCGAACCTGATTCGAAAAAAAAAATTTCTAATGTCACAGCTAGCTACGCGTGTATTATATGTAGTTTTACTTTCAAAATGTAATATAATTTAGTTATATTTTTTCATTTGAAAAAAGTAATCGTGTTAATCTGTTACATAAAATGTGATGGAAGATTAAATCAATCTAATTTATTTTCTCCATTTTAGCCGGAAGAGAAA
Organism: Sesamum alatum; assembly: GCA_034509735.1. Lineage (NCBI taxonomy): Eukaryota > Viridiplantae > Streptophyta > Magnoliopsida > Lamiales > Pedaliaceae > Sesamum > Sesamum alatum. The sequence goes on from JACGWO010000012.1 coordinate 28,332,726, forward strand.
AAAAAATAAAAAAATCTAGTCGGTGATGATGTGAGCGAGATACAGCTAGTTGTCAATGCTGGGGCATGATGTTTATCCATGCAACCTCCTCACAGGCCATGCAAACTCTTACTCTATTACAATAAGCTTCCACAACGACACATGGCCACAGCAACTTTGTCTCTATCTACCCTTCCTTCCACTCGATCGACACTCACAAAACATTAATTCTTACCATTTTAATTATTTTCATTGAATTTATTTGAAAATTTCTGTCGAGGTTGTGAAGGAAAATGTCTTGTTTGTCCGCCACCTTTCTCCTTCATCTTCTTCTTCTGGCAAATTTTGTTTCTTGCGGGAGAAAGCTCGAGGTGGTGGAAATGGCAAGAGAAGGAATGCTGCAAGCAGTGACTCGGGCTCGGGGATTCAAGACGTCAGACGGGCCGGGCCAAGAATCGGGCTCCCCTGACGGGGCTGTTGGTGATTGCGTTAAGCTGTATGAAGAGGCTGAGCCGAGGCTGGCCCGGTTGGTCTCCTCCCGCGAGAGGGAGCGGTGCAGTAGTGATGATGCTGTTACTTGGCTGAGTGCGGCCTTGGCTAGCCACGGCACTTGTTTGGATGGCTTGGGGGAAAATGGGTGGCTGTTTGAAGCCCGACAGGCCCGAAATTTGACCGCGGTGATTCGGGAGGCTTTGGCTGTTTACCGGGCCAGAAGGAATCGTAGGGGGAAAACAAAGGGTAATTATATATACGTGTTAGATTTATAAAATCTTTTGCTAATTATACAAATAAAGTGAATTCGTAAATTGTTAATTGGATTCGTTTCATGGTCCAAAATACAACAGCATTGACGGGAAATTCGGGCCGGGGAATTAATTTAGCAACATGGAACGTAGCAACCTCAAAGGCTGACATTGTGGTTGCTCAAGATGGGTCAGGGAACTACAAGACGATCAACGAAGCAGTGGGTGCACTTGGTCGATTGGGTGGTAATCGGCCCGAACGGGCCGTGGTGTACGTGAAATCAGGTGTATATAAAGAGAAAGTGGAGATCGGAAGGGAGTTGAAGAACGTTATGTTTGTCGGCGATGGCATGGACAAAACCGTAGTCACCGGCAGTCAAAATGTCCAAGATGGTGCAACCACTTTTAATTCAGCCACATTCGGTAAGTATTCAACTCATTTTCTTGCATGTTCCTCAGAAATCTCAAAAAAACTTATATGCTAATTATTACAAGAAAACTAATGTTTGTGTAGGAGTATCTGGTGACGGGTTTTGGGCACGGGACATGACATTTGAGAACACAGCAGGGCCCGAAAAGCATCAGGCCGTGGCACTAAGAGTAAGCTCCGACCTGTCGGTCTTCTACCGGTGCAGCTTCAAGGGCTACCAGGACACGCTCCTTCTCCACTCCCTACGGCAATTTTACCGCGACTGCCAAGTGCACGGCACGGTCGACTTCATCTTTGGCGACGCGGCCGCAGTTCTCCAAAACTGCGACATAATCGTCCGGAGGCCGATGGCTCACCAATCCAACATGATAACCGCACAGGGACGGGACGATCCCAACGAGAACACGGGCATTTCGATCGTGAACTCTCGCGTGCTGCCTGCATTCGACTTTCGTGACGTTAAGGGCAGGTTCAGGAGTTATTTAGGGCGGCCGTGGAAGAAGTACTCGCGGACGGTGGTCTTGCAGACGGATTTGGATGGTTTGGTTGATGGGAAAGGGTGGAAGGAATGGAGTGGGGATTTTGCGCTTTCAACTCTGTATTATGCAGAATATATGAACACTGGGGCCGGGGCGTCGACGGCGGATAGGGTGAAATGGCCTGGTTTTCATGTGATACGCGATCGGCAGGAGGCTGAGAAGTTTAGTGTGAGGAGTTTCATCGGCGGGGATTCGTGGATTCCAGCCACCGGCGTGCCGTTCTCTTCTGCGGTGTGAATCTGTGGAGCTGGTGTTTGTGCTGGAGATTGCCTCTGTTCTCCGTGGGAGTGCTTGGTTAGGAGAAGTGTTCATTTGTATGAGATAATAATAATAAGATGTAGATATTCTGAAATACAATCGTGTTTCGTACCAAATTTAGATAATTAGTTTGTGACGAATTTTATAATAAGAATTAACATTTTTAAACTTCAATAACAGTTGAAAATCAATATTAAAAACAAACCAGCAAAACATTAAATGTTATTAAAATAAAACGGCAAAGAAATATTATGCATAAAAAAATAAAGTATCATCTATTAGAACTTAAAAGAAGATATTATCAATCTTTTTTTGAAATGAAATGAAATCGTTGAATTATTATCAATCTTACTATGATAACAATATTATATAAGGAGCCATGTTATTGAAGTTGTATTGGATAATTCAACAGTACTTGTTTTATATATTGCTTAATATGCAATATTTATCTGTTTCAGATATAAATACTGTTAAAAATTCCAAAAAGGAAGAATATGAAATTCCTAAGAATTTAAGTCAATTAAATAAATGGACAATTCCTAAGGTAAATCCTAGATTAATTTATAATTTCGGCCGATTTGATTTTTGGAAGACAAAACAGATTGTAAAGACTAGTGAGGAATCAATAGCCCTTGATAATGAAGAAAGAGTAATAAAACTTTTAGATGCTATGGATATAGGGCATTATCAGGATGAATATAAATTTTTACATATAGGATTAGTACAAATTGCTTTTAAACCCTTAACATTAGAAGGTTTACCTGAAAGTTTTTTAGCTGCTCTTAGAGATGCAAGGAATTTAGATTGGAAAAAATCTTTGATTGGGATAATACAATCCAGCCTAGCTCACGGGCCGGTATTTTTTTAATGTCTATCCGAATTTACAATTGTCCTTATCGGATGCAAATATATTAGATGCTTTAACATTAAATGTTAAAACTCATGGGTATAATTATACACCCGGATCTGAATTAATATGTGTATGTTATAGAATATATTATAAACTTCTTCATACCCTTAATCCTAACTGTAGAATACAAGATAATAAGTCATTAGAACAAACTATATTTTTTGAAACAAATTTACATAGTTCTAGAATTAATACTAGAAGGCAAATAAAATGGAGTGAAATAGAATTCCCAGAAAGTTGGATAATTGAGAAAGAAGTTCCAATTTTAAGTCATATAGAAAGTAATTATGCTAGTATTGTTCAAAATCCAGAAGGAAATGTTAGAATAGACTTTATTAATAACCAACCAAAATGTTTAAGAAGCAATTCTTCAAGATATTCTACAATATCATATTTTTCACCAGTTGAAATTATGACTCCATCTAGAGCATCCACTTCACAAAATAGAGAAGAAAATAGCCAAGAAGATATAAGAGAAAATAAAGTTGAACAAATAAGGATTCAGTCTAATAATATTGCTAAAGGGATATATAAAGATCCAAGATTAAATGAAGAATTAACTTCAGAAACAAACTTTTGTTTATAAATGAATGGTTTAAATCTAATTGATTTAGAAACAGAGATCCCATTAGTAGACTATTCTAAAATAATAGATTTTAGTCCTGGATCTCTAGTTAGAAAAGAAATTCAGAAAGAATTCAAGGAAGAAAGATGGAAACCATTTAGGAAATGGTTCTTTGAAAACTTTAATATAGCAAACCAAAAAATAATCTCTCAACAATTTTATAAAGAATTAACTATAAGGAATAAAATAGTTGCTTTTGTTCCCTGGTTTCTCATCAAATATTCAGAACAATATTTAAATGTACTAGAGAGAAAATATTTTTTAGATAATGGAAAAATTGTTAATAACATATTTCCCCCTCAACAATCATTTAAAATGAACTCGAATGAAAATAGAAATTAATTTTAAAGCATTTTCAAAATTAATTGAAGATGATACCCTAATAATTACAATGGCCCAAATTAATGAGTTAATGAAAAAACAAAATTATACAAATTTGTATTTAAATATTATAGGAGAACAAATTACCGAACTAAATAAAAAAATAGATAAAATATCTAATTGGCAACAGGAAATTAATTCTAAAAATACAGTAATTGGTGGACTAAATAAAGAAATCATAGCAAAATCATCAATCCAACCGCCTCCTGAAATTGAAGATTTCCATTTAAAAACCCTTAGGAGAATTAGAAAAATTATTGGATCAAAAATTTAGGGACTTAAAATTAAATACCTTAAGTGATGACATGACAACTGAAAATAGTAGGAAAAATTTGCCAGAAGGAATAAATAAAATAGAGAAATATGCTAGGAAGCCTATGCAAACAAAATTTTATTATCCTAGGCCCACACCTCAAGACATACTATATGAGGAACAAGAGATTTATGACCAGCATAGCTATAATGGGAAACAAATTTATGAATGGAATATTGATGGTTATACAGAAAGACAAATCTACAATACTATTCACAGAATGATGATGTATAGTACTGTCTGTAAAGGAAATAATAATACAGATAAGGCTATTGCTAAAATGATTATAGCAGGTTTTACAGGACAATTAAAAGGTTGGTGGGATAATTATCTTAGCCCGATGGACAGAAATGAAATTTTGAGTACAGTCAAACCAGAAAATATGAAAGAACAAGCAGTCTATACACTTGCTATTAATATAGTAGAACATTTTACAGGGAGATGGTCCGATAATAGTGAAAATATTAGAACCCTATTACAGAATTTCCAATGTAAAACTCTAACATCCTTTAGGTTTTACAAAGATGTCTTCCTTACTAGAGTAATGGAACTCCCAGAATCCAATGATGCTCATTGGAAATCTAGATTCATCGATGGACTTCCTCACCTATTCGCTGAAAGAGTTAGGAAGAATCTCAGAAATGGAGGGGTAGCAATAAATTATAATCAATATACTTATGGGAAGTTAATTGGAACTTGCATTCAAGAAGGTTTAAATCTATGCAATGAAATTAGATTGAATAAACAAATTAAAAGACAAAATTTAACAGAGAAGAAACAACTAGGAGAATTTTGTGCTCAATTTGGAATAGAAATGATGCCGTCAGATAGACAAAAAAATTCCCAAATATAGGACCCCAGAGGGAAAAAAGAAAAGACATAAAAAACGGAGTGATAGAAAAGAAAAAAAATAAACAAAGAAACATAACCAGAAAAGACGAATGGAAAACTAAAAATAATGTAACAAAAAAGATAAGAAGATGTTACATTTGCGGTGAAACAGACCACCTTGCAAATAGATGTAGAAATAAAAGAGCTAAAAGATTAAAAAAGAAGATTAATAGTCTTAAATTAGAAGACCAAGAAAAAGAAAATATAATAAATACAATATTTTCTGAAGGAAAAGAATCTTCCGAATCTGAAGAATTAGAAGAAAATAATCAAGATGAATTAGGAAATATAGAAGAGAATCCTGAGAATTTATCAACCTCGGATGAATCAAATGAAGAAGAAGATTCTTCTTGTCCATGTAAACAAGGGACTAATGAAGAAGAATCAGATGATGAATTTTATGAATTAATGGCACAATTCAAAGATTTGTCAACAGTAAATGTCCTTACAGATAATCATATAGTTGAGTTGCTCAGGGAAATTAAGGACCCTGAAATAAGAAATATTATCCTTAGTAAAATGGATAACAATAGAGGTTCATCTTCTGAGTCAAATCAGACATATGAAAACTTAATTAGTAAACCATTTGAACCTTATACAATTACTGAAGTTAAAAAAATACTCAGAGAAAAACAAACCATTAAAGATAACCCTTCCACTGCAGAAGATCTAAAATTAGAAGTTGAAAAATTAAAAGAAGAAATAAAAAATATTAAGAAATATAATCAGACTCTTACTACTAGAATAGAAATATTAGAAATAGACAAAAATAACAAATTCATTGAATTAAGTAAAGAGAAAATTGAGGATAATTTCCTATCCACATTAGAGGTAGTGACCAGTCAAAAATGGAATATAAAGATTGACTTATTGATAAGTAATAATTTTAGAAAAAACATTTACTGCTCTAGTAGATAGTGGGGCAGATATTAATTGTATAAAAGAAGGGTTAATACCAACCAAATACTTTGAAAAAACAACTCATTCATTATTCTCTGCCAATGGGCAAAAATTAAACATAAGTTTTAAAATCCCAAAAGCTTATATATGTAATAATAAAAAATGTATCCCTATGAGTTTCCTACTAATTAAGGATTTAACAAATGATATAATCTTAGGAACACCCTTTCTAAAAAAGATTTTCCCAATAAAAAACATTAATGACAAAGGTATAATAGGAACATTTGAAGATGAGATAATAAAATTTGAATTTATTACTCAACCAATGGATAAAGTTATTAATGAAATAAGAGATTTAATAATTTCTAAAACAAATCAAATCTGTTTTATAAAAGAAGAAATCAATTCTTTACAGATAGATGAATTACTTCAAAATCCAAAATTACAAGCAAAAATTAAAATGGTTCAAAATAAATTTGAACTTGAGACATGTAATGAACACCCTAATGCATTTTGGCATAGAAAGAAACATATTGTAAGCCTCCCATATGAAAATGAGTTTTTTAGAAAAAAATATTCCCACTAAGGCGAGACCTTGTCAGATGAATTCCGAATATCTAGAGTTATGCAAAGAGGAGATTAAGGGATTAGTAGATAAAAAAACTAATTAGATCCTCTAAATCACCTTGGTCATGTACTGCTTTTTATGTTAATAAACATGCAGAACAGGAAAGAGGGAGACCTAGACTTGTTATTAATTATAAGCCCCTCAATAAAGTTTTAAAATGGATAAGATATCCAATCCCCAATAAAAAGATCTTTTAGATAGATTGCATAAGGCAATAATTTTTTCAAAATTTGACTTAAAATCAGGATATTGGCAGATTCAGATAAGTGAATCAGACAGATATAAAACTGCATTTACAGTTCCTTTTGGCCATTATGAGTGGAATGTTATGCCTTTTGGTCTGAAAAATGCACCTTCAGAATTCCAAAATATCAAGAATGATATTTTTAACCAATTCTCGAACTTTATTATTGTTTATATTGATGACATCTTAGTCTTCTCCAATAACATAGAAGACCATTTTAAACATTTAGAAATGTTTAAAACGATAGTCATTCAAAATGGATTAGTAATATCTAAACCAAAAATGAGTATCTTCCAAACTAAGATAAGATTTTTAGGTCACAATATTGAAAAAGGAGAAATAATTCCCATTAACAGATGCATAGAATTTGCAGATAAATTTCCGGATAAAATTATTGATAGAACTCAATTACAGAGATTTTTAGGAAGCCTAAATTATATAGCTCCATATTACAAAAATCTTGCACAAGACACAGCATTATTATATGATAGGCTCAAGAAAAATCCAGTGGAATGGACAGAAGATCACACTAAAGCAGTTAAGCTAATAAAACAGAAGGTTAAATCATTACCATGTCTAACACTAGCAAATCCTAATTGGAAGAAAATAATAGAAACAGATGCTTCTGAAATAGGATTTGGAGGAATATTAAAACAAATCGATAATAATAAACAAGAATATTTAGTTAGATTCCATTCTGGAAAATGGAAAGCAGCCCAATTAAATTATGCTACAGTAGCTAAAGAAGTTCTTGCTATTGTTAAATGTGTTTTAAAATTCCAGGATGACTTATTAAACCAAGAATTTATTATCAGAACAGATTGTTCTGCTGCTAAGTTTATGTTTAACAAAGACTTTAAGCATGATGTTTCTAAACAAATGTTTGCTAGATGGCAAGCACATTTAGCTCCATTTAATTTTACAATAGAACATATTAAAGGAAAGACTAATAGTCTTCCTGACTTCTTATCAAGAGAATATCTAAATGAACACAGACATTGGTAAATTTAACTGGATTGGAGGAGAATTCTTTATAGGAGTAAGTACCTCCTCTAAAATCCCAGATTATTGGGTTGAAGATAGAATTGAAGGAGAAAGTTATTGGATGAATGGACTAAAATGGCCTGTATATAGGTTTGAATTTTGGGATGAGCCTATTGAATATAAGGCACGACTTAAAAGAATTCAGAGAATAATAAGAAAAAAGATTGAGGAGAGAAAAAAAATTATTTCGGAAATTCTTATTCAACATCCAGATGCAGACATGTCTTATCATTATCGCATAAAAAATATTTGGATAGCAAATTTGCTGTATCACCAAAAAATTGCAGGATATTATGCCGGTTAAATGAATAATCCTTTTATTGCAGGAATGCTTCCTCAAAGAGGAAGAGGCAGAAACTCCTCCAATCAGAGAGGAGGTAGATTTAGACCAGGCGAAATTATACGCCAAGGTAACAGATCATTAATTAAAGACAACATTTCCGGAATAGGAAGATACAATAAAGTCTCTGAGGAAGAAAATGAGCTCTTCCAGCAATTCCTCATATTTAAAAAGGAGCAGAAAAAAATCGCCGCCGAAGAAGTATCATCTTCTTCAGTATCTTATGCTAAAATATTGGAAGAAGAAGATGAGTTAGTAAACTATAAATTTAGTGAACATCAGGAAGTAATTATACTTCTGGAAAATGAGGATTTAAGGTGGGAAAAAAGATCCATGGTATCTAATGAAAAGATATCTGGATGTGACAGCATTCACAGCAGGTTCATATAAACCAAGGGCTCATTATGAGTGTATCCTGAAAGCAATGCAAAGTGTTGAAATTACTCACACTTATTCCAATAATGGAAAAGAATTTAATTACTCAAAAGCAGTAATAAAAAAATTCATTACTGCTGTTGAATGGGGAATTAACCCATTAAGTGAAAAAGAATATATTCATCCAGAGTCTAAATCCCCAATAAAATTTAATTATTGGGACTATGTTGAAGCATTCAACAAAACTTTTCTCTATGAAAATTATAAGAGAAAACACACATGGTTTTTCAAAATTTGTCCATTAGTTTACCAACAAGAAGTACCAAATTGGGTATTTCAATGGTGGTTAAATTATGGTCCTCCAATTTCTATACTCCCTGAAATTTTCCAGGGTTATTATACGGAATGGATTAATTGTTCGCCAAAAATTATCCAGGCGGAAAAATCACAGAAATGGATTGAAGGAATGGCCTCATTCTTCTTTTTTATGGAATTCTCACTTCCATGGATATGGAAATGGCTACCTGAAGTAGGAATGACCCTACAAAAAATTCCTTGTATTAAAAGGAAATCTTGTTCTAAATTCTGGAATAAATTAATGCTCATCAATCCGGAAACAAAAAAATATTTTTGTCAAGAAGCGCTTGATGAAATGGAGGAAAAACTCCAAGAATACAAGGCACTCCTGGAGAAGGAAGAAAATCAGACTCCTAGCCCATTTGAGCAAATATCGCAAAGAATCAGGAGCAAAAGAGGTATTATCTCTAAAGAACAAATGATTGAGGAATATCCCAATCAAGTCCAGAAAGACCTCAAACGAAATCTGACAGGAGCAGAGTCCCCAATGGAAACCTCTTCCAAAGATGAAGAAAATAAGTATTCTTGTTTAGCAGGAGAATCACAAGACCCATTTGAAGAATCCAACCACGAAATTATCCTTGATCAACTATTTCAGGGAATCAGAACTGCTTTGAAAGCAAAATCAAAAGTTGGGACTTCTGAATCTTCAGAGGAACAAAGGATAGATTACCACAAAAGATCCGAAGAAGAATCGGAAGAAAGTAATTTCTCCAAAATAATGAAGAAATGAAAGCAGACAGCATAATGCCGGAAGAAAACAAAGTCGGAAAATTTTGACCGAGTCAAAGCAACACGTGTCACACATACAGCGACACGTGTCATTCATGCAATACGTCTGGAGATAACTCCAGCCATGTGTCTTAATGCATAAGACACCTGTCAATCACAGACGGATTTGAAATAATACTTTCAGATCCGGCCTCCCTATAAATACCCCTCTTAGATCATTAGAGGCAGACCGAAAACACCCTTGTACATGTATATCACCTTCTTTGTCCCTCGCTAAATAAGATTTCAGCTTTGTGTACGAGTTTACACTTCTGTAAGTTTTTTACTTTAAATTATTGTATTTATTTATCGTATTTGTATTCATTTTAATTTTGCTTTTAGCCTAATGGAAGGCTAAGTTCATATTGTTGAATTATCCATGACAACGAAGATGGCAAGGTTCTAAAAAAAAAAAAAAAAAAAAAAAGAGTATTTTAAATTTATGATAAATATACGGGGAAAATAAATGAATATGGAAAGGAGATCATATAATTAAATATAAATAATATTATATTATTACAATATAAAAGATTAAAAGTAATACCTACAGTAAAATAACATCTTATAAATTAGTGGGGTTGAAATTTATGATTTTTAATTAACTTCGCAAACTAAACTGGTCCACATCAACTTATCGGGTTTAATAAATAGAATTTGTTTGACCAATATCTATATTGCACACAATTATTATTATCAATGCGTGTGGCAAACTCAATTAAGTGTGTATAATTAAATAAAATTTATATTTTTAATTGTATTTTAATTTTAATTAAATAAATTAAAGTGAAAAATAAAGAAATTGTAGAAAGTTAAAGTTATTGAAAGTTAAGACGAGTGGGCAACTAAGTAACTAAAAAAAGAGAGAGAACAAAAAAGATGAAATAATGTTAAACATAAAAAATATTAATAAAATGACAGACAAGAAAAAGTGAGACATAAAAAGGTGTTGTCACTTAATAATAAAGTATAAATTATTTTTTATAACAAAACACATTGAATATCAAATTAAAATTATAATAAACAATTATTTTAATTAATTTTTCTCAAACCATATGATAATTGAATAGTGTTAAGTTCATTTTGCCCCCGTGAAGATGGTGTCAAAACACGCTCCTCTGCTATTAAATCATCGGATATGCACCTCAACTTGAATGGACAAATATAACCTTGTGTTTTAATAAAAGAACAAATTTATTTTACTTCAAATTATAGTTTATATCATATTTGACCTATATAATCTCGAATATTATGTTTTTTATTATTTGTAATTTTAAATAAATATATAAACTATCAGTATATTATTATAACAATAAAAGCATTGTATTTCATATTAGAATGAAAGGTAAATAAGTATTTCATTTTTTAAATAAATATATCAAAGGAAATAATTTTTTTCTTTTACAAATAAAAAACATCAAATTTGCTCCCAAAGTTTATTCCACATGAAAATTAATTAAATACAAAATATACAAAAATATTACAAATTTAGTCAAATACAAAATATTTATAGCATGTTATATTGAAAAATATAAGATATTACCTATATTAATTAATGAATATAAATAAAAGAAAATGCTTTTATACGAAATCTTTTGGGAGTAAAATATTCAAAAAATAAAAAAATACTGAAAAATGACTATTCGCAACAAAATTATCAACTAATTAGGTTAAATGCATTTTACCCCAGTGTTATTTTTAATGTTCAAAAAATTCCCCTGTGATAATAAAAACAACAATTTACCCCTCTGTGTTTCTGAAAATGGAGCAACAAGGCCCCTCACGCGATTGTGTGAGGTGCACGTGCTCTTTTGCCCCCTTTTTTTAATTTTTATTTTTAAAATTATATTTATATCTTTATTTAAACCGTTGGATTTGATTTGAATCCATGGTTCAGATTTTATTAACAAATCAATGGTTTAGATCTCACCTAATTCGAATCAATGGTGGAGATTAAAATTAATATTTATGTAAATATATAATTCTATATATAATATATAATTATTATATATAAAATTATATAATATATATAATTATATATACAATATAAGGGGAGAGAGATCGGCGCCACCTCGGCACGACGGCGAAAAGGGGAGAGGGGCGGGCGCCCGAGGAATGGGGTCCGACCACTAGGCTAGGGCCCGACGACGGCGATGGCGTGGGTTGGGGTTTGGCACTGGAGATAGAAAGGGTCGAAAATGGCGTGGGCTGGCGGCGGCGGGGGTTGGGCTTTGGCAGACGGGAGTTGGGGGTGACGATGGTGTGGGAAGGTGCGACCATGGTGGCTGGGGGCGGCGATTGCGTGGGAGGGGGCGGCCATGACGTGGGCTGGGGGCGGCGGTGGCGATAGCAGGCTGGGGGGGGGGGAGAGTAAGGCTGGGGTGGGGGGGCTGGTGAAATATTATAAATATTATATGTATATATTTATATATAAATATTTTTTTCCTTAAAAATCATAAAACTTCGCAAGGATGGGGCGTGAATTTCACTCTCTCTGTTGGGAGTTTTTTGCCCTATTTTCAAAAATACAAGGGGGCGAAATATAAGGGGTTTTTTTGCTATTTTTATTATCATAGGGTTTTTTTTTTAACATTAAGAATAATACAGGGGGTAAAATACATTTAACCCTCAACTAATTTGATATTTCATATAATTGGATTGTATGGTTTTTTTTTTCTTCGGGTTGCTTTATTAAACGTTTTTCTTATTTAAGAATTTAATATTAAAAATATTCTTTAATGTTTATGCTTAAGGTGAATAATATATTATTTTAATAGTTAGTATGTTATCATAATAATATTTTAAATAGGTTGTTTAATTATTCGTGTGTTAAAAATAATTCGATATCATATTTGTTGATATATTGACCCGAGATGAGCCAATATGCTATATAGATTATAAGGATAAAATACATTTCTTTCTTTATTAAGGCATAGAAATACTTTAATCTATTTATATTAGAATTTTGAATATAATGGGATATTTGGAGATTTCAATAGTGGAGAGGGCAAAATATATTTAACCTTAATTTATGTAGAATAAACTCTAAATAATTGTGATACTTTTTTCTAAATTATGCACCATTAAACACTCAATATAAAAGTTTTTTTCTTCTATTAATATCGATTTAAATTAGAGTTGATAATTTGAGTAGAGATGACATTATTTTGAGGGGGTAAAAGAAAAATCAACCAAAGACAAAGTAGCAAAAGATAATATTGAAAAAACTAAATATTTTGACTCTGACCAAAATAGCAATCCTTACTTAAACAAACCGCCATCTTCTTCCCCTTCTTTCAGCGGAAAACCCTAGCTCAAGAAACCCCCTTCCGCTGTTTCCTTGAATCATAATCATAGGATAGGCGACCCATTGTTGTAAAAAGAGGTATTTCCTCTAACATGGAATTTCGATTTAATTGGGAATTTCTTTGTAATTATCTTGATACCGAAGAGTATGTGATGGTATTTGGTTCTGTTTATATACCAATGAATTTGTGCTTGATTCAGTGCGAGAAGGGATGACGGGTGGATCAGATGTGGTGGAGACTACAACCTTATCATGTGCTAAATGTGGCAAGCCTGCTCATCTTCAGTACGTAGTTCGTTCATTCTTTTCAGCTGTAATCTTTCTGGGTTGTGTGTGTGTGTTTGTGATTCGCTTAGTTTCCGTAATAGGGGTGGTGTGGGAGGGGTTCGAAGATTGAATATGCTAGTTGGAATTCTTCAACACCATCTGGTTGAACTTGGGTGCAGGTCATTTTCTTGGCTGGTGTTTGGTAGTGGGGTTATTATTTTAGCGGGGTTAATGGTGATTTAATTAAATTGTTTTCTTTTGAAAAGTGTGGATGTATATGGATGTGTTCTACTCAGTGCAGTATTTTATAATGCTGCTTAGTCCCAAGGATCATGTTCCATTTATTATGAGTTAGACTTTGGTATTGTATCACATACCTTTTCATAGTGGCAGTTATGTAAATAGCTGGCAGTATGTGGTAATCTTGCTTCTTAATAAGAGCCAGTATCATCCAGGTTTCTGAATATTTGCTCTTTACAGGTGCCCAAAGTGCGTCGAATTAAAGCTTCCTCGTGAAGGTGCTGCTTTCTGGTTCGTTCTTTGATTGCATTTTGGAATTTAGACTTTCTTAAAGCAATGGAAATCTCCAATCTCCGAATTGGTAGATTCTGGACCTAGAAATGCAATTTAAGCTGGACTTTATAATGTATTAAACTTATCAGTAAGGTTTACAGTTGAATCTTATTGAATTAGTAAGTCAAAGACTTTGTGTTCTGTGGCAACTGGCTAAAGTTGAAAATGAGAATACGCGCCCCATGGCCCTTGGGTGGTTGAGGTAGAATGACGCATATGGTATGATAGCGGTATGTATATTATTCAGATGTAGGACTTGTATGTGCACATGGTTCAGTGTCTTCATTTGGAAGACACTCAAATTCTGCTTAGATGTCATTAGTTAGATGGTACCCATAAAAAATGCAATATATTTTTCAGTATAGCACATATTACTTAACCTAGCGTCATTTCTTATGGAATTTGATCTTGATTCTTGACGTTAACCCCTCTTTGTTGATGGAAATCTTTCTCTTCAGTTCTCAAGATTGTTTCAAGGCATCCTGGAGTTCTCATAAATCTGTTCATTTGAAGGCAAAGTTATCTTCCCCTGCACCTGAAAATCCCAGTGAACAAAATTTGGCCTTGCCCAATGATGGTTGGCTCTATTGCTTGAGGAAAGGACAGGCCCGAACGCCCAAGCTTCCACATTTCGACTGGACTGGGTATTAGTTGTTTCATTTGGTTTTCTTTTTACTCCAATGTAGAATTTATATCCAGTTGGATGGGTCAGAACTTTTCTCAGAGTCCTCCCGGGGTCGGAACTTAAATCTTAGTTGATACTGTTATAGTTGTTTAGTACTTGTATCGTGGGCTTCATTGAAGTTGGAGTTTAGTTTGTATGGTGCGCGATTTGAATCGTGCTAGTTCCTTCAAGTCTTCTCATTTTCTGCAAGCATGATAAGGTGTACTTGCTTCGGATGAATTTGGTTCACTGGTCATTACTTTACCCTGTGTAACGAGTTACTCTTTGCAGACAATAATAAGAGCTCATCTACTCAATTGTTGACTATAAAACTTTATAATTAGCTGTTGACCTGTTGCATTGCTTTTCACCTTCTCAGACAATTAAGACCGTATCCAATATCAAAAAGACGTCCAGTACCTGCCCATATTGATCAACCTGACTGGGCAATTGATGTAAGTAGCTCGATTGATTTCTTTTGGAATGTTCATGTATTATGCTTTTATAGTTTAGTCTCCAAATATTTTCATAGTTGACTTGTGTTTGATTATTATTTATGATAACGAAAACTTTTCAATGGGAAGAGTTAATGTAATTCTGCTTATCTGTCTACCTAGTTGGAAATCTTCCTACATATTTGAGGAGCAGTTGACATCTCTATGTTCAAACATTTTCAGGGAATTCCAAAAATTGAGCCGAACAGTGATCTGCAACATGTTGTTGAGGTAGTCTTTGATTATGCTCTTTCCATACACATAGCCATTATTTTTGGAAGACAGATGTGCTGAACGCAATTCCTTTTCACGATGCAATATTTTGAAGATCAAGACTCCTGATCAAATCGAGAGAATGCGAGAAACTTGCCGGGTAAGCTTCTTTATTGTTCAATTCATAATGAAGAAAAATGTACTTATACATTCTTTGCATGAATTCTATCATCTCAGGAAGCTATTAAGACATAATATGTTCATCTTGGCTGAACGTGTGGAAGTTAGAATCAAACGTTAAGTAGGAAAAAGTTGCTAACTGGAGAAAAATTTTGCCCAAGATGTCTGGCCATGAAAAAATAGAAATAACTTTTTCATTTTTGGGAAAATATAGGGGGTGGGTGGTGGTAATTAAAGCATAACAAGGAAAAAGTATCTGTGCCATAGGAGTTTCGAAATAACATCCAAACTTTGTGGGGATACACGTGTTTAAAAAGTTTGCTGCAAAATAATAGGTATTCTCATGCCATGATTGGGATGAACGCAGCTGATTCTGATATTTAATTTTGAGTCTGTTTTTTCCTCTATTCCAGATAGCAAGAGAAGTTCTGGATGCTGCTGCTCGTGTCATTCGACCTGGAATTACTACTGACGAAATTGACGCTGTGGTTCATGAAGCAACAATTGCTGCTGGTACGTCCACACCCCTCCATTTCTGACCTTATTTCTAGATCTAGAGTAGAATGTTGTTTCGTTATGCAATAGATATGACGTTCTGGTGATCACATATGGTAGGATACTCAGCCTACTTTTTATGGCTATGCATAGATTTCTTTCGTATCAGCCTTGCATTTAGAGAAACTATACCGAAACTCTTTTGGGCATGTGAGAATTAAACCAAGTATGATAGAAACATAATATGCCTGTTCTGCTTCCGAGCGGTTTTCCTTCTTGGAAAGAGTGAAAGCTAGTTTTTGTTTGCAGCTGCTTAATTTCTTAAAGCTAAAAAATTTAGCTTGGATCTTTGTTTTATTTTCTGCAGTAGATATACTTGATTTCTTTATTAGCCATGACTTGGTTGACTTGTTGCATAAGCAGGGTTTAGTTAGTTGTCATTCTGGTATCCTTTTCTGGAAAATATGATTTTTGTTTTCAACTGCATAGTCTATTTGAATATGGTGCTTTACTTAGTATAGGCATAAATAATTGATTTTGTATTTCCTTATGCCTGTCAATGTGCTATTTGTTGTGAGTACTGGATATTATCACTTTATTTTACCCATGCAGGAGGATATCCATCTCCATTGAATTATCATTTTTTCCCGAAGTCTTGCTGCACGTAGGTATTTCTTAATCGGAAATCCTTTTCTCTATGTTCTTTGCATTATGGTCCCTAACTATGGTTAGAAATGTGCTCTTATCTTTCTCAGGTCAGTAAATGAAGTAATCTGCCATGGTATCCCAGATGCAAGGTATTTTATAAGCTCAAGCAAGAAGCAAAGTGTACCATGACAAATGCTAATTTCAAGCAAGGTTTTTCTTTAGATAGCCCTTGTGTGCTGTTTCTGATCCACCTATCCTGCTAGCACTAAAGCTGGTGTGATCCATCTCTTTCGCTGTTGGACTATATCAAGTTTTTATATATTGACTTCCTAATCTGCTTTTCCTGGCTTAAGAGCCTAAAAGCATAAGTTCAAGAGAAGTAATTTACCTATGAATCTAACTGTTTGCTTTCAGATATTTTGTCGATGCATAATTCATTACATCAGCCATAGATAAACTTTGCAATAAATTTATGGCAGACAGATCACCATATACAAGACTACCATTTTGCCTCACTTCTACTGATTTCTACTTGGCAGGAAGTTAGAGGATGGGGATATTGTAAATGTTGATGTTACTGTGTATTATAAGGGAGTACATGGTAAGTCAAATTGTAATAGCCAGATCAAGGTAACGAGTTGTTTTCTCTATGTTTATAACCTGTAAAAATTGTAATTCCTTGCCCTATGCAGGTGACTTGAATGAAACATTCTTTGTGGGTAATGTTGATGAAGCATCTCAACGTCTAGTTCAATGTACTTATGAATGCCTGGAGAAAGCAATAGCTATGGGTAAGTGTTTGTCCTGTACCTTGGTGATGTAAATCACCTCAAATGTATGTTGCATATCCAATAAATCACCACTCACCTTCCTGCATTCTTTGGTCTATTTTCTCTTATCTAACCTCTCTGCATGCTGGTCTAGTCAAATGGTTTGCAGCTGTTTAATCCTTGCTTTGACAGTTTAATTTGAACTCGAATTATCCATGTTTTTATATGACTTGGTTATTATTTCCAGCCACTTTCTGTTTTAGTTATTGTCTTAAATTTATAAATCTGACTATTTGATGCTTTCCTGCCTGTCAGTTAAACCTGGAGTGCGTTTTCGGGAAATTGGGGAGGTTATTAACCGGCATGCTACTATGTCAGGATTCTCTGTGGTAAGTGAGTTTGTGGCCACTTGTCTATTTATTTATTTTTTGTTTTATGTTTTAACGTGTTCCGACATCTTCCCTATTTTTTTTCACCACATGCTATTAGGTGAAATCTTATTGTGGTCATGGAATTGGTGAGCTCTTCCATTGTGCACCAAATATACCCATTATGCAAGTATCCTCGAGACTGGTTGAAGATGCTTTCGTATTTTCTAATTTTTCATGTGAAGATATCTTTATAGGGCGTGTTGCTTATGTTAATTGTCAGTATTTGGAAATTGATTGCACGATAGGCTAGAATGAGGATGCTTCTTCTGAGAGTGTATTGGTATTATGTTATGTATATTATCTTGTGACTTCATTCCCCATACGGGGTCCTTAGCCTAAGCAGGAAATAAAGCTGTTGGAGTGATTGAAGCAGGGCAGACCTTTACCATTGAAACCTATGATTAACTCGGGTAATCATCAAGTTCCTTAATATGATGTCTACGCATTTGAGTTCCTTGCTCTGTACATCTAAAGATATTTCCATGGTAGGCGTTTGGCGTGATCGAATGTGGCCTGATGGCTGGACTGCTGTAACTGCTGATGGCAAACGCAGTGCACAATTTGAACACACGCTTCTGTAATGGTTTTTCTCCTGTTATTATGTCAATTTTTTTGCCACAAAACACGGTTTGTTTCTAGTTGGGTGAACATTTTTTGCTGTCATTACCTCCATAATGTGCATGTCTCTATGTTTTTCCCCTAAACATGGTTTCTCCTTTTTATGCAATGGAAACATTTAATGACTGGAAAATAATCTGTGTATGAATCTGGGGGTCTTCTTCTCAATTTCTGATTCATAATTCCTGAGATTTTTTCCATCCCACTAATATAAGGTGGCTATAGACACGAGGTTATGCTCTGGCCATTTTGAAGGAGTGGAATTTTCATTATACATCAAAATTTTAGTATTCAAATCTTGACTATGTGGGATACAACATAGTTTGTGTTAATCATCAGACTAACTAGCAGCTTTAGTATTTCTAGTATATCTATCTTGATTGTTGTTAATTATAACTAACAAACACCTCTTTTTACATGATCATGATTGCAGGTGACAGACACAGGAGTTGAATTCTTACAGCCCGTCTGCCCTCTTCCCTAAATGTTTCCTTGGCTGAATTCGTAATTCTGCTGGTCTACGAAGGGGTGACCTGAGGAGATCCGTTTAGCATCATTTTTCAATGAGTTTTTCTTGTTACCCCTCTAGTTGGATTGGGAAGTGTTGTATTTGTAATTCTGTCTATTATCAAATTTTGAGTTAAAATTTTTCCTGTTCAAAGTGACGGTAAAATGATCGGAGAGCACCTTCCTGGAAACCTATTGTTAACTAAGACAAAGTTGGGGAATAAAATATTGTGTTGCAGTTTTGGCATCTGTGGAAAGTGTGGCGGTATTTCTGTGGGAGATTGTGTGTTATATTATCTGTTTTATGTAAGAAGAGAGAAAAAAGATCTACAGTTTGTGATTTGGTATCAATCTATAAGGCCTTTACCCAAATTATTTTGGCTCTTTGAACAGGATTTGGTTACTGCTTACTGGTTAAGGCGATATAATATTTGCAAGTTTGTGAAGATTGTTGTGATAAATTGTTAGGTTTTCTGCCTGTATGGACCGTAAATTAATGTATCAGTGACTATGATATTGAAAATTGACATACCTTTGTATGTGGAGATAACAGTCACAAGAAGAATGTCATGTTTAAAAAGGTTGTGTTGCTTATACTGACAAAATGCAAATACTATCTGCTTATATTGCTGAGCAAATAGATTTTCTTGTTTGATGAGTATGAATTTGATGAGAAGCAGCTCGTCAACGTTCAATCTATCCCTCTGAAGTTTACTATTATTTGTTGTTATTTCGATGAGGATGTAAATAGAAGAGGATGAAATGGTTTGACAACTGATGCAGGAAAATATGGTTGACAATAATTATTACTTGAACAAGTCTGCCAAAGCTGCATATCGATCCTTCATACAAATCGCATTCTCGTAACTTGAATATATTTCTTTTTCAATTGATAATATTTTATACTTTATTTTGTTCAACTTTGTGGGTTTTTTTTTCTCCCAAGTATATGCTTACAATAAAAAAAATGTATTATCCATCTATTTATTGTATTATCAAAGTATGTCTTTTATTTTTTGATTTGACAAAATTATCTTTTTAATTATGTTAGTTTTTAGTGACATTTATGTCAAGTATTATTATTATCTAACTTAATTTTCATAATATATTGAATTAATAAATTTATTAATTGAAAAACATTACACTTAAAAAATATTGTAACAACATTATTAAAAAGGTTCATTGAATCAATTTAAAAAATTACTAATTCATGTAATTAATTTTCTAAGTACATGCCTTGGTCAAATCTAAATATTTTATCTATATTGTCTACATTTTATATATAAACATATCATTTTCTTTTTGAATAATGAGCGATGAACTATTAATTTAAAAATACAACAACGTTCCTACAACAGCCAACTGAATACTCAGTTCACAGTATAATAACATCTATAGATCTACCAACACCTACATTAAAGCAAGAATAATACAAACATTGTATAAACTAAACCACACCATATATTAGTAAACCCACGAACTCTTGTTGTGGGATCTCAACCTCACCACTTGGGTAAGGGATCATCGGTATATATAAACACCTCGACATACACTTTGTATGAGTATAGCATCACATATTTATATTCGTTAACTTTTTTTTAAAAGACGAAGTATCTTATACAAGAGGTTATTAAAATATTAAAGTATTATCAACATAGATCTTATTTTGTACAAATTCTATTTTACATGTAAAAGGAAAAAAATAATAGAAAATTAAGAAACAAAAACTGAAAGTGTGTAATTGAGTTCATGTGCGATTAATAACTATTCTATTTTTATGATATTTTAATAATTTTTCAGGAAAATATATAAGTTGATAATCAAAAGAAATGATCTAATAATTTTAACTAAAATAATCTGATCGAAAGAATACTACAAACGATAATTACGATTATGCAACGTATAATTTATTGAGTACAACAATAATTATGTTGAATATATTTCACAGTACAATAATAAATTAGATGTTATTCCCATGATAAATTATTAATATATAATGAAAAAATAAGGTCTGTAAATTCAAAGTTTTAAATAGTTTATTTATATTCCATAGACATGTATAGAGTATATTCACATACTATAACGCATTTATAGTATTTTTTTTAAATTAAAATATTAAACATTATAAAATAAATTGATGTATGAATTTATTATTAAAAGAACACAATAAACTGTTAAAATGATTGAAATATACAAAAAAAAAAAAAAAAAAAAAAAAACTAAAAACTATTAAAATTCACTAAAAAGCAGTTTATAAAAATCCAGCCAATGTTCCATTTACTTTTTTTTGGAGTATCCCGGTATTAGGCTGGTGGCCCGATATTATGTAGGAAATAAAAGTGATTCCAATTAGCCCTAAAGGTTGGTGGTGGTGAATGGTGGCTGCGTCCAGGCCGGAGATGGCGGCAACAATCGTCTTCTTGGACGAAGAAGACGTTGGAAAACATGGGTTCTATCTCTTTTTTTTTCTCAAAAAAAATTGTTTTTTTGTGAAACTATTTTAAAAGAAGGAAAAGGGTAAAAAATCCTATGAAACTGCTGAAGAAAAAGAATAAAATTTGCTGGAAAATGCTAAGGAAAAACGTAAAAGTTAAGAGTTGACAAGTAATTTTGTCTTTTCATGGGGGTAAATATGTAAAATCACATTTTAATCAATTGCCTCATATTTAATAGTTAACATGAAATTTAATAATAAACTATATTGTGACACAAACAAATTAGCAAAAAGTAAATAAAGGACTTTGTTAATTTTATTTTAATATTTAATTTTTATATATTATATTTTACCTCTGCATTAATTTATTTTAATAAAAAATCATTAAACATAATAATTATTAAATACGAAATGCAAAAATTCAATTTTAAGGAAAAAATATTTTATTTAAAATTATAATTAAATTTTGAAGTGAGTTACAAATAATAAATTAAATGGTTTTTTCATCAATTAAAACAATTATTATCAATATATTTAAAAATATAATTATATACTAATGATTCAACAATACAAAAATAAGTAAAAGTATGGGTTTAATATAATTTGTACTAAATTATCTATTCACCTCGAAAAATATGTTTCTGCACGTGAATCGTACGTGATACTTCCTAGTTTATATAAATGCGGAAGTATGTTGATGCAAGGGTTTAGCCAAATATAAAAGTTTAGAGAAGTTTTACAAATAAGTTTAGAAGCAACATTGACAGAGAGAGACTCTAAATATTTATCCCACAATTCAGGTGTTAAAAATGTCGGATGACTAAGGACTTACCAAAATTACTTGTCAAACTGCAGTGGAATTTAAGGCCAAACGCCTTCTCCCTCAATAATTGTGGATCCTTCTAATGGAATGAGGTTTGGGGTGAAGTTGAACAAGCACTGAAGACTTCGCTCTTGAAAAAACAGTCGTGCTCTCCGGCCTTCGGTGCTAATCATCCAGTGGTTTCCAAGAAACTCTTGAGCCACTATTGAGCCCGAACAACACCCCAAAACATCGTAGGCGTTGAAATTATTTACTACTGACTTTATATGTCCAATTAAGTCCTCCATCATGGGAGATAGAAATGTACAAGAATATTGCATAACGGTTAAAACCAACTAGAGCTAAGCTGTCGTTGATCTCTTTCTAAGACAGGATCCATGTATCCTCAATTGGAGTCAGTGGGATAAAGGAGAGTTCACCTGTATATATAGTAAATTTTTACGAATCCGGTCCTATATAATTTGAGCCAATAGATTGCCTCTCCTACAAAAGTGCCCAAGGTTGCAGCGTCTGGTTCTATCTCTTAGCTTGTAACGATATCTTGCCAAGCCGATGCACCAGTGCAGTATACTTGGCCGGTGGGATTTCTAGGCATACATCTCTTGTAGCAGAACTAAGGGATCGATCCATACCTACAAAATCACCGTCTCTGTGGGCGTATCCAAATCCCCAAGCCAAGAATTCAAGACGGGGTTGGGATGCATATAAGTAGAATTTAGAATCATATCTTGTCACCGGATTCCACAATATGACTTTTGAGGCTCGAGCCTCTCAAAAGGGATAAACATAATCCTTCTTAACTGCAATAAACCTCGAATGGATCCGAGGAGATTGACCTTAGGGTCATCTAGAAAGGAGCATGAAGGGGTACTCCAGGGGGAGTTTTGCCGGATTGAAATGCGAAGTGTATACATCCGTTGATGAAAAGATCTCAGCGGCGATGGTATGATAACGGAGGTTTCTGTAAGCCCACTCGTAATGCAAATCTGCAAAGTGAGGGTCTCTAAGTATCAACTAGTAAACATGGCCTTTATGTATGATAATCCTTAGTAAAATGCAAATAATAACATATTGTGCAATAATATTTTAAAATTTGGAAGTTAATGAAGAATGTAAACAATATTTTGACAAATTTTAAAAAAATGATCGTAAAAAATATATAAGACATAGTAGAGTGGACACATTAGATGACATAATACGAATTAATACCTGATACTTATGAGGGATGCTGGTAACTTAGATTAAATTTTTTTACAAAAAAAATAGTACTATAAAATGATTATACTCACATCATTATAAACCTTCATTAAGCGAAAAACAATTTGGATGAAGCCCTATATAATAAAAAATACTATATAAGTTACAAATTAATTTCATCCATAAAAACAAAATTAAGAATTTAAAAAAAATCTACTAAAAGAACCATGTTCAGTTCCATTAAAAAAATATGACTTACTTATATAAAAAATCCAGAAAATATGGGACTCGTTAATTTTACGTTTTACATTTTTTGCATTAATTTGTTCTAACATACAAAATCATCAAACATAACAATTAATTATACATCAACTAGGAAAATGCTCAAAGAATATTATTCGAAGTGTACAACTTTGTAATTC
This sequence comes from Sesamum alatum, assembly GCA_034509735.1. Taxonomy (NCBI): domain Eukaryota; kingdom Viridiplantae; phylum Streptophyta; class Magnoliopsida; order Lamiales; family Pedaliaceae; genus Sesamum; species Sesamum alatum. The sequence goes on from JACGWO010000012.1 coordinate 28,356,494, forward strand.
ATTTATCTAATGTTGTAATTAATTCATAACATTATATAAATGTTTTATCATTCCATTAAAAACAACAATATATATATTATAAACAAAAGCTGATAAATTTATCTTGATCAACATATTACAATAATACATATAAGATTATCTATGGCGATAATATAATTTAATTTTCCTTACACAATTATTATATATTTCCATCTCTAATAAAATATCATCACTAGGACGAATGAATGGCACGTGTACTCTATGTCTATGCGGTTGTGAAAGTGCAACCGGTTTTAGGCCAATATAAATAAAAGACTTCATAGAAGAAAGTGAAAGTTAGTTTCTAATACCAAAAATATACTGTATTAGCTTTATATATCACAATTTATATGAAAATCTGAAAAAAACTTCTCACGTTTGCAGAGTGTGAGCTTCACAAGGCAATCTCTAAGAATTCACCTCGTCTATTTGAAGTCAATGATATCACACAAACTATTCCATTATTGTTTCTGACACGTTTCATTTTGATTCATTGTTGAAATAATATGAATATACAGGTATTAAATAACATTCATTTACTAAAATTTAAGTTAATATCTTTTTTCCCTACCCTTTACATTATATTCTTAATGATAAGAGGAAAGCAAAGAAATAAAGATCAATTTAACAAGTGGGCACATCTTAGATATAGCTATACTATAAAGAATGTCAGTACAGAGAAGTTCTGTAGAGAGGCGATATGCGCCAATCTAGAGATAAGTCCCAGAAATTTGCCATATACCCTGACCACGAAAGTAAGCTTTTCGACAGAGGAGAACTGATTGAAGTTCAGCACACAGAAGAAGACATTACAGTCTTCACATATTATGTTAAAATGTTGGCTCACGATGTGTAGACTAAGGTATGATTACCAATTATACTTGTCAAACGTAGCATTGCGCACATTTATAGGAAGACGCAATACGTTCTGCATCGCCAATCAAGTATTTATGTGATCCTCTAATGGAATGAGGTTTGGGGTGAAGTTGAACAAGCACTGAAGACTGCGCTCTTGAAAAAACAGTCGGCTCTCCACCGCGGCTTCGGTGCTAATCATCCAGTTGTTTCCAAGAAACTCTTGAGCCAACTATTGAGCCCGAACACACTACACCCCAAAACATTGTAGGTGTGGAAAATATTTACTACGACGGGACTTTATACGTCCAATTAAGCTCCCTCCCATCTTGGAGACTAGAAATGTCGACAGAAATATTTTGCATAACGGTTAAATGACAACTAGAGCTAAGCTGTCGTTGAACTCTTTTTTCTAAAGAACAGGATCCATGTATCCTCAAATTGGAGTCAGTAGGGATGAAGTGAGAGGTTCCACCTGTATATATATTAAATTTTTTTTACTAATCGGTCCACCTAAACTTGAGCCAATAGATTGCCTCTCCTACAAAAGTGCCCAAGGTAATGGCAGCGTCCACGGTTCTATTCTCTTAGCTTGTAACGATATCTTGCCAAGCCGATGTCACTAGTGCAGTACTTGGCGTGGGGATTTTCTTTAGGCATACATCCTCTTGTAAACAGAACTAAGGATCATCCATACCTACCATTTTTCAATTACTGTCTCTAGGCGTATCCAATCCCCAAGCCCAAGACTTCAAAGACGGGTTGGGATGCATATAAGTAGAATTTAGAGTCATATCTTGTCACTGATTCCACATATATAACTTTTGAGCTCAACCTCTCGCAAAGGGATTAAAAATAATCCTTCTTCAAAACTGCAAAAAAATAAAACCTCGAATGGATCCGAGGAGATTGCCTTAGGTCATCTAGAAAGGAGTAGGAAGGGTACTCCCAGGGGAAGTTTTTTTTTGCCAAATTGAAATTGCGAAGTGCTTACAATTTACGGAATGAAGATCTCAACGCCGAATGGTATGATTAACGGAGTCTCGTAAGCCCTACTCGTAATGCCAAATCTCGCAAAAGGTTCTAAGTATCACACCATCTTAGTTCAAACATGCGCCGTATGTATGATATATCCTTTAGTAAATAGCAAAATAATACATAATTGGCCATTATTATTTTAAATTTGGATTAATGAAGACGAACTGGTAAACATATTATATTTTGACAAATTTAAAAAAACACTAATCGTTAAAATATAATATAGAATATAAGGACAGATAGAATACGAAATAATACTGAATACCTATGGCATGTGTATTAGAAAATTTTTTACACAAAGAATAGTTAACAAATGATTAGTGAAATTCATACTTATACTTAATAAGCTATAGAAAAAACAATCATGGAAATATGGTAGTCAAAAATACAAACAAATATAAATCATAAAAATAATATGAACAAACACAATAATAAAATTTAAATAAACACTAGCAAATAGAACTAAAAAAACGCCTACCTAATAAAACATGTTCACATTTTTATTTAAAATTCGGAACTTCTCTATAAAAAATCCAAAACAATATGCCGGACTCACCGTTAACATTACATTGCATTAAATTTGTTCTAATAACAAAATCATCAAACATAACAGATGTTAAAACAAAATCACAAATTTCAATTAATGGTCATTACATATTTTTAATATTTGTACCAACCAACTATGACTTCTCGAAGGCGTTACATGTTATACACAATTAAGATGTATTTCTCATCATTCAATTAAAATAATTGATTACAATATATTATTATATTAACTACTGATTCCGACAAATACAAAAATAAGTCTAAAATTATGGCTAATATCCAATTTCGTGTAACAAATTATATATCATCCGAATCAAATTGTCTCCTGCGCACTCCGTGAACTCCACGTATACTTCCTAGTTTTGTATAAATGCGAAGTACTGTTGATGCAAGATTTCTACCAATATAAAAGTTTAGCAAGAAGTTTTTAGATACTAGTTCTATAAAATATACAGTCACGAACGTTCTATAGTATTTAACTATTTTGAAATATAAACTTTTTCAGAGTTCTCACCAAACTAATAGATTAATCTTCACCCTTCTATTGAAAAGCAAAGTGTTAAATATTGGGTTGAAGTCATTTGAATAATCAGAAATTTCGGTTATAAACATTTCATCAAAATTGCCTTATTATTATATTTTTTACTTGATAACATAACATTTAAGAAATAGAGAAAGAAACAATATTCAATATTAAAAAATTGGCGACAAATAAAATAAAGGATGCAAATAAATAGTTAAAGAGTACAAATATCTGGAAGAAGCTTTTACGGAGAAAATGCCATTTATCTCTAAGCAACATTACTGAAGGACTCTAAGGATTTTCTCACAATTCAGTATAAAAATATCATAGACTAAGACTTTCAATATTACTTGTCACAAAACTATAGTTGAATAGTCCCAAATGCCTTCTCCCTCAAATAAATTGGGATCCTTCTAATGAAGAGTTGCGTGAAGTGGAAAGCACTGAAAAACTTCATTATTGAAAAAAACAATCGTGCTCCCTTCATGCTAATCATCCGCGTGTTCCAACGAAACTTGTAGCCACCATTGATCCCGAACAAGACCCCAAAACATCTACGCGAGTTGAAAATGGTTGCTACGACTCTATATTCCAATTAAGTCCCCCATCATGGAGATGGAAATGGACAAGATATTGCATAACGTAAAAACCAACTAGAGTTAAGTGTCAATTGATCTCCTTCAAGGAGACAGGATTCCATGTATCCTCAATTGGGTCAAGTGGGATTTTTTTAAATGAGCAGTTCACCCGTATGTAAGATAAATTTACAATATCGTGTCATTCTTAACTTAGCCAGAATAGATTGCCTCTCCTACAAAAGTGCCCAAGGTTGCAAGCGTCTGTTCTATTCTCTTAGCTGTAACGATACTGCCAAGCCGACTACCAGTCAGTGCGTAACTGGGCTGCGTATTTCTAGCCATACTATCTCTTGTAGCAGAACTAAGGGATCAATGCATACCACTACAAAATCCACCGTCTCTCGGTGGCGTATCCAAATCCCCAAGCCAAAGAATTCAAAGACGGGTTGATACATATAAGTAGAATTGAGACCAATTCTCGTCACCGATTCCCAACAATATGATTTTGAGGCTCGAGCCTCTGCGAAAGGATAAAATATCCTTCTAACTCAGTAACTCGAAATGGATCCGAGGAGATTGACTCTTAGGGTTATCTAGAAAAGCATGAGAAGAAGGTTACTCCAGGTGGTTTGCCGGATGAAATGCGCGAAGCTTATACATCCATGATGAAAAGATCTCAACGGCGATGGTATGAACGGAGTTCTCTTGTTAGCCCCTCGAATGCAAAACTGCAAAATAGAGGTCTCTAAATATCTCTAGTAAACATGCCTATATGTATATAAGCCTTAGTAGTAAGTAAAATGCAAATAATAACATATTGTGCAATAAATTTTAAGTTAGAAGTTAATTAAGAACATGTAAACAATATGACATGATTATAGGTAAAAAGTGATGCAGGGGCGGGCTGGCGGGTGTACTAATGTGTGGAGGTTAAATTAATTAGAATAATATAGGCATTTAATACAAATAAAACTGATTATTATGATTGTGTTATAGCATTAAATTTTTGCAAAAGTTAGTTTAAACATGCAATATTAATAAACAGCTACTTATCAAACATATCCATTTTATTAACTGAAACATTCTTATAAAAAATTCAAAAAATAAGACTTCGTTAGTTTATTGTTATATAATTATATATTATATTTTACCTTGCATTAATTTGTGTTCTAATACACAATCATTAAACCATAACCAATATTAAATAGAAGCAAAAATTCAATTTAAGATACATATTTTATCTTAAATTGTAAACCAATTTCGAGGAGTTACAGTATAACAAATAAATGTTTCTCATCAATTAAAACAAATATTATCAATATATTTAAAAATAATAATTATATACTAATGATTCGACAATACAAAATAAGTAAAATTATGGTTTAATCTTCTAATTTAATAAACTAAAAATTATATATTCACCTTCTAAAAATATATTTCTGCACGTGAAATCGCACACTGATACTCCTAGTTTTATATAAATACGTGAATATTGATGCAAGTTTTAAGCCAAATATAAAAGTTAAGAAGTTTTGAAAGTTTTATAAATAATAAGTTTAGAGTTTCTAGTATTTAAAATATTTTGAAAAAAACTTTTTAGAGTCTCTCACGAACTATTAATCAATCTTCACCTTGTACTTGAAAAGCAAGTATAAATATTGGGTTGAGTTCATATTTTTGAATAATCAAATTCACTATTAACATTATTCTTTTTCATCAAAATTTTCTTATAATTATTTTTACTTATTTACATTATCTAAATAGAGAAAGAAAAAAAGATTCAATATTAAATAAGCGTGCGCAATAAATAAAGATGAATAGTTGTAAGAGGTAGCAGATATCTCAGAATTGCACATACGTGACACAACACAGAAGAAGCTTTGGAGAAAAAATGCATTATCTACTCTAAGCAACATTGACAAGAGATTCTAATATTTATATCTCACAATTCAGTGTTAAAAATGTCGAAATGACTAAGCGACTTACCAAAATTAACTGTGTTAAAACTGCATTGAAATTAGGACCCAAACCCTTCTCCCTCAATACATCGAATCCTTCTAATGGACATAGGTTTGGTGAAGTTGAAACAAGCACTAAGACTGCGTTCTGTAAAATACAATGTGCTCTCGGCCTTCGATGCTAAATCAATCCAGTGGTTTCCAGGAACTCTTGAGGCCGCTATTGAGCACGAAACAAGACCCCAAAAGCATCGTACGCTTTGAAATTGTTGATTCGACTTATAATGGTCCAATTAAAGTCCTCCCATCATGGAGATAGAAATGGACAAAGATAACTGCATAACGGTTTAAAGCCAAACAAAAGCTAAGTGTGTTCGTTGATCCTCTTCAGACATGATTCATCATGTATCCCAATTGGATCAGTGGAATGAAGGAGAGGTCCCCCTATGTATAGTAAATTTTACAATACCCGATCCTATATAAATTGAAGCCAATAGTGCCTCTCCTACAAAATGCCCAAATGTTGCAACGTCTGGTTCATCTTAACGATATCTGGATCTGCCATACTATTCTCTCGGAGCATATAACTAAGAGATCGTAATGCTACTTGTCCTTACATAGGGGCTTGAGAGATCCTTTTAGCATCAATATTTCACTACTATTCATAATGCATTGGTTTCTGTTACCGCTGTCTACTTGGACTGGAAGTGTCTGTTTGCTATTTGTAATTCTTCTATTATCAAATTTGAAGTTTTAAAATTTTCTGTTCAGAGATAAAAGTAAGTATGATAGGAGAGGAGCCTCTCCTATAAACCTATTGAAACCAAGACAAGTTAGGAAATAAAATTTTCTGTTGCAGTTTGGCAACCTTGAAAAAGTGTTTTGTATTCAGCGAGAGATATCATATGTTTCAATCTCCTATGATGTGATCGAGTATACTTGACATAAAGTTAATAACAATACAGTTACCCCTTCACTTGGTTTCTTCCGCGGCACATTGTGGTTGCTAAGATTCCATGAACAATAGGTTGGGGACTAGCACAAAAGCCCAGAGTCCGGTATCTCTTGCTTTGCTTGTTCAATTTCAACTCCAATATTGTTTCCATTCCAATGGTGGCAAATCTCAGAACATCGTTGGATGACTAGCACAGAGCCCAAAGAAGATTCGGCGTTTATCTTTGTTCGCGTGTTTAGTTTCACTCAAAGTATGTCTAAGAGGAACCGCATGCAATTTCAGGGAGAAGGACATTGGCCTGAATTCCACCAATACTGAACATTATTTTGCTGAATGAATTGATTCAAGCAAACTTCTTATCTTCGTGCAAAAAAGTAAAGCACTACTTGAAAGGAAATTAAAGAAAAAAGAAGGCATACAATTACACTAAATAACCAATATAGTATGGAAGAAATCATAAATTTTATTCGATGAGACATTGAAACAGTCCCAAAAAACTATTTTTAATATCAAATTTCTTACATATGTGAATTGCCAATAGACAACAAAACAGATCAATTAAATAAATCAATTAAAAGTAAACAACTTCAGTTGTCCAAAATTATGACCTAAGTACTTAGTTTCGTACAATGGAGATCTAAAATCTTGCACCAAAATCTATTGAACAAGGCTACGGCATTGCTAGGTGACCTTGTTAATGAAGATTAAGAACCTTATGCACTTTGATTTATGGCTTCGTCTTTCGCCCCAATGGCCCGCCTGAGAACCCATCTTATGCACATGCATGCAATCATTATAGTGCAGGCTCATCCATTCTGACATTGTTGCATGCCATGGCGAATCACTAGCTTCTCCATCTTGCCTTAATCTTACTGTGTCTACTTTATACAGTTTGCAAGTTACCACCCATCGATTTATTTGATCCAAACATTCTTTTACACGGCCGAATCCTCGCCTTGGTTTGATTGACCATTTAGCCCCCATCACATAGAGCCTGTCGACTCGGCCTGACAAGATTACTCAGAGCAATCGAGCTAGTTGTCGGGACTAGGGTGTAGTGAAAATGTTTGCATGGCATAGATGATAATTCGGACACATAAACTAGGGTAGAGCGTGGTGACATGAACCATAAATGCTCTAGCCCGGGGACAGTCGGTGACTACTGATGCTCAGCCTGGAACTAAGTAAGAGAAAAGAGAGAGTAAAATGAAAAGAGAGCCTAAGTATTTGTGCCATGTCTTGGTGTTGTGAAAGTTTAGATAAGAGAGATGGAATGTAGAATGTTTGTGTTGTGTTGGAAGTGTGCAGAATAAGATGGTATTTTGTGGTTTATATAGAGAGAATTGTCCCATAGTTTTAACTTGCATGGGTTTCTACTCAATAATTCTTATTATTAAAACGTCTGCATGTGATTTGAGGTCCCAGGAACCAGTGAGTCAGTTTTGGAGGGTTTTGAGACACACAAAACCCTTAATTCATGCTGTTACCAATTTGGAGTATTAAGCACACTTAATACTAAAACCACACCATGTCTTCTTTTTCTCATTTCAAGAAAATGTGCTGACAAAATCACAATTTTGAACAAATAATTTTGCCGTTGAATTGGATATGATGACTTAAGAAAATCACCATTTACTATAAATATTTTTATTTAAATTAATCGACCAACAAAAATTCAAATTTCCACATATTTTCAGATTTTATATTTGAGTTTTATCACCAGTATGTCAACGAGGCCTAACTTATTGATAATTGAAGCCAATGAGAATATGTGTTAACTAACGCTTATTGATTATTTAGAACCAAGATCATATATATATATATATGATATATATATGAATTCGATCGATTTACTAAAAGAATTTTATAACGGAATTTTGTATGCTCACTGCTCTATGTATGAGAATATTGTTAACTCTTATTATTGATTGCCAATACTAATGATTGATATTTTGGAATAATACAATTGAATTAATACTCTCGAGCAACGGTTCTACTAAATTAGATTTTAATTTGATAAGCCCAATCCCCATCAACGTGTCATAAATCTTAAGTAAAAATGAAAAAAGTCAATAGCCAACCAATGCATCTCTCAAAATATATATATATATATATTACCTAAAATATTTAGATATAAAGTAAAATATATATTATTTTATGAATATAAAATCCCAATGAATGTAGGGTAAATGTCTGTTTTATAATAGTAGTGTGTATGTTTTCATTTTCCAATATGTTTTTATTATTCATTTGTATATAATCTTTATAAAATTATGAATTTATTTTATTAACTTCTTAATATTCTGAATGTAAATAAAGCAATGTAATGAAATATACTCATATAATAATAAATTAAAATATACTACGAGCAGTTTCTCTTCTGCCCATACTGTCTCCGCCAACAAAATATCACAACTGGTCGCTAATAACCAGCATGACCTACGTGAAATGTAATAATAATATTAAATAGAAACAATAAATTAATAAGAAGTTAATCAGGTTTAGAATAAATTAATACTAAAAAAAATAATTTGCTTTAATTAAACTTCGAAGTTCTACCTATGAACCTGCCAATGCAAGTGATAAATATTAAAATCATAATAAAAATTAGGGTAATACCACTACAACCCCCTCCGGAGCAATTATATATAAATTACACTTTCCCCCAAAAAGTTTTGAAATACATTTAACCCCATCTGAAATTCTCTGTTTAACACCTCACCCCCATCTGTTAGAGTTTGGACAAAAAATGTCACACTTGTCAACTAAAAATAATACACAAATTTTCAATTTGCCCGAGCATTTAACATTCCATGTATATTTTTACTTATAAAGAGGATAAGGTGTAATGTATATGTATTGAGATGAGGCAACTTATTTTATTAATTTTTCCTTTAAGTACAAAAATATTACACGGAAGAATGTTAAATGAGAGTAAAATTGAAATTATTCTTAATATTTTTGTTAAATGAACATTTCCCCCAAACTTTAAACGAACGGAGTCCCAGGTGTAAACAAAGAATTTTATAAAATTAATTCAACACTTTGGGGAAAGTGTAATTAATTAGATTTCAGAGGGGTTATAATGTATAATCGCCCTAAAAAATGATAATTAATTACCAAGCCAGCCCAGACAAAAGAATCCAGCTTTCAAACTTTAAAAATTTACTGAAGGAGAAGATATTATTACGAAGACATATTCACAAAGAATGATCTTGACCCTCTGTTTTTCATTCATTTTATTTTAAGTTTTTTTTTTCAGTCAGAATAATCAGCATAATGATTATAATATTAATAATTTTTCATCCAACTTCACTAGAAGCACAAAAGTGTATTTTAATTTGAATTTTCGTGTCTTGTAATACTTTTTATTTTCATTATTTCAATTTACAAGCATTTAAGGAATCGAGATCTGGAAATATTAAATAATTTAAATGGAGGATGTGGCGTTTTATTAGTAATTAGATCAAAATTAAAAATGAAGGAAGTTGCTGTTGAGGGGAGAGGGGGTTACTTAAAACCGACCAATAAGGAGGATTAATTAAGCATTAGAAGCAGATGGTGGCTGATATCATGGGCATCCCATGCATAACGCAGTCAAATGGCGATTTTAGCGCTGCTATCTCTTGCGATCTGGAATAACGATCTCTCTTTTAAAGTTGACACTCAACAATATATGAATACATTGATGCATCAACTTCAACTCTAGAGATGGTGCTTAGTTCTTATGTGGTTGAAGGCTTTTCCCAGAACGTTGTACAAACCACGTGTGTTTTTCCTCTATTGTTAATGCTCTACAAATATAGATGATGATTGTTTTTAGGGGTTGTATTTTTAAATTGAAATTTACACAAATGGAATTGTTTTAAATTTATTATTTGAGAATATTGAAAGGTATGATTATGTCCATATCAGAACTCAACGTCAAACGTTATTACTAGTATATAGTGATTAGATCTATAATGACAATTTGACGTATTTCACAGCCTAATTAATGGAGTGTCTTGTAAAATTTTGAATTTTTTTGTTTAAGAATGGTTATGAGATTTAAAGATTGATTTGCAGAGTATCATGTATGAGTTTCATGACTGAAAATGTCATGAGTTTCGTGTTTCATTAATGTGTGCAAATTGCTCTACTTAATAGTAATTATTGATCGCTGAAAATATTAATTATTAATTACTTATACAAATTTGATATGGATAATCGACATATATATTGATTATTTAGAATTCATAATGTAATTATAACCGAGTTCAATTATCAAACAAATAAAAAGGACCATTTGTAATGTGGGATATTAGTCTTCTAATATTTTACTTGGTCCACCACACTGCGTGATATTTTTACTTGTCTGTAGTCTGGACCCAATCAAATTTAAATAGCATTTGCCCAATTTTCAGTCCATATCTGTATAGCCTTTTCAACACATGATGGGCTTGGTTGGTTCCAAACTGTCAATAAATCAATTTTATTTTCAAGAATTAATCAACAGAAGAGCAGTGTTATCTTGTCAATACAATTATCTACTTCAGCCATTATTCATATACACTGTTGGATATTTTAAGCTACAAAAACTCATACAGATTTTATACCCAAATCGACACGTTTATTCGCTAAAAAATCATCCATTGGTTTCAGCACTACACCTTCATTTGTATACACGCTGTTGGTGGAAACAGGCCAGCGGCTTGTCCCTGTTTCTTGAAAATTAAGCATCGACGTACTGGTCCTGGATATGATGCTGGTAGCGCTCATGATCCCCTTTTGTCGAGCACAGGGCCTCCAACTGACTGGTCACGCCAAACCAAGAATCTCGTGGACTGCCAACATTTTAGAGAAAGATGAGAACCAAGTAGAAATCATTTAAAGTAGAAAGAAAAATAGCACAATTCTTACTAATACTCGACTTTATGAATCCCATGAGGATGGACTAGTTCATCTTTAGTATGACCGGAATTCCATGCATACGGGCTTTGATAGAATCATCAGCAAACAAAACAGTGACAATAAAGCAAGTTTCTTCACTCAACATACAATCCCTCGCATTCTGAGGAAGAGCATTAAGCATAAGACACTCCTACCGACTTGCGTGACACGTTCCATGAGAGTGAGAGAAACACCACAAGACATTTTAAGTGTCATGTAATTTGCAGCGCAGGTGAGAACAAAGCAAAATCACGATAAAGTTATCATTAATGTAATGAGAAACCTGCACTTCAATGGCATTCAGAAACGATCAAAACGAAGCCGACCACTCCTGTTTTTTAGGTAGCTTCAAAAACGCGTTGAGCACTGAATTTCTGCATATTCGGGCATCAGAGTGTTATACGGATTAGATGGTAATCACAATTAACTAGAAGACTTAGCTTATGAATCAATTCTATTGGCAACATGAATTCGAAGCAGACGATAACGACTAGCGCCAGTCTTGTATGAGAGAAACAATTATAGAGCATCATATAGAGATAAGGATTCTCACCCTGCGAGTTACAGTAAAGAACAAAAGCTTAATGTAACGATTCTCAATTCGACAATTTCGACTGGGCCATTCATTATTTGCCACCAGAGTCAGTCTCTTCACCATTAATAGAGACTATTACCATTTCTGGATTATCGTGACCTGTATATTAAATGATTTAAGTTGAAAATTCTTCAAAGATGCCACCTAGCTCTTGATGTATACTATTTGGAATTCAATGGCCAACTCACAAAGACTTACTATATGCATAAATTCAAATTATTCTCTTTCCATCCAAAGAGTTTTTACCACATTAATGAGGGAAATGCAAAAATTACAAGTATATTATACAATTTGTAGAATTCTCTTCAAGAATTACAAGTGTATATATACCAACAGGATTTTACAAGAAAAGAACACACAAGATATTAATTAAACATGCCGTGGAGGAAAACAAAGCATACACAGATTCCAATTGAGAGGGTGAGAAAATCAACTCTTAGAAGAAGGCTTTATAGTCTGTCTAAGAAAGCAAATGAGCTATCAATCTTGTGTGAAGTAGAGATAGTTATTATAGTCCATAATCCTAATGAGGGCTATTCAACACTGTGGCCCTCCCAGGATAAGGTTATGAATGGAGTCATGAAGTTCTTAAGCTTTCCTGAACAGGACCGACTCAAGAAAAGTTCGTAATGGATAAACTGCAAGACATGGCTGAAAAATTAGTGAAACTTCAAAGAAGAATGAAGAAACAGAAATGGGATTCCTCATCAATCAACTCATTGTAAAACCTTCAATGAACTTGATGCAAGGCAGCTGATTGGTTTGTGCCTTTTGGTTGATGAAAAGTTAAGGAAGCTTCAGAACAGGATGGATGAAATTGATGAGGTTCAATGGAAACTTTTGGCAACGAACGTTGCAGGTCATCGCCCCCCCTCCTTCGAGATAGCAGGGGAAACTACCGTAGCAAAAGTCAAATTAGTGGCATCTTTTGAACACTTCCAATCACTACAGCGATGGATAATATGAGAGAAGAAAAATGCTATAGTGAGAGAATGCCTGTTTTCCAAAACAATCTCGTTTGTTTAAATGGATATAGAGCCTGAACCATCTGAAGTTGCAAGCTCATTCATTGAAGGAAATCAGGGTGAAGTTCCTGATGCTTTTAATCAGTATAGCCACCTCTCTCCTTAAATTTGCAAGCGCCTAAGATATTCTTCCCATCTACAACCTTCCAAAGGATGAAAGAAAACCACAAATAGGGATTCCACCTTCTAAATTTGAGGTCAAATTTGTTTACACCATATAAAAATATTTTAGTTCTACTGCTACTAGGAACAGTTTCATCATTCATGTAATTCCATCCAAATTAATACAATTTATTAGAATTTATGAAGAAGGATGCATCGCGTTTGGCACGTTTTTTACCTTTCGCAACAAGCAGGGCACAGTACGGAACTATATATACCCATGCTTCTGTCTTATAATATGAGATACATATAGCCTCTAGCAACAAAAATTGTTTTGTTACTTCTACCCTGCAGTTCAATGTGCACTGATAAGGACTCACCAAATATAAATCTGCACACTCTTTCTTGGGTTTTTAGATTCAATTCAATGAGGATCAACAAATGTGGCCCAAACCGTAGCACTAACAGTTCATATGTGATATTTTCAAGTTAGCAAAACAATCAGTTGATAGAACATCAAAATCCCCTTAAGGAGGTCACGTAAATGCTCGAATGAACTTTAAGAACATTGAAAATGATGACATACCAGGATCATCAAAAAAGCAACCAATTCCAATAGCAGAAACGCCAACCGCATGGGCTTCAAGATACAAGACTTGGCCAAGCACTCCAGTTTCCCAGAATAGCTGTGGATACATCCAAGCCCCTCTTTCCTGCAAAGTGGCCTCAAGATGAGCCACCATATCGAGGCTGAAGCAGCCATCACCAACAATGTCCTACATTGGTAATATCATTAGATGCAAGGAGTACTCAATCAGATAATATCCAGTTTCCAGCAAATTATATTAATGTTGATACTTTGCAGACTTGCCATACACTAAATACTACGTTAGGTTGATAGTAATATAGATTTATAAAAAATGTGATGATCTTGCAACTTCCATATAAAAGTTCGTATGACATTACAAATCCCAAATCATATATAAGGACCAAACTATAGGTACCGACATAAAAACTTGATGTTCATTGTAACAGACGAGGTTCTGATTAACATCGTATCACGAATACCTATTTGATTTGTGCAATAAAAACTTGGATGAGTGTAGACTGTTAAATTTGGTCCCAAGAGATTAGGTGACACATCAGTATTTTCTGGGAAAAAAAATCTTATCGAACTATTTAAATTTGTATTGTAAGAAGAAAACAGCACAAGGGAAGCTCATCCTTTGATTGCTTCGTTTTCTATTAGTACAACTGTATAAATTGTAGTAATCTAAGCAGAATTGCTTCACAAATAGAAAATAGGAAAACACAACTCACTATATATTGCCATCATCATTTCAATAGTTTAAAAAACTCAACGCATGTCTATTACAATTTATTATAGGATATTTTGAAAATCATTTCAAATATCATTCATGGTGTAAAAATTAGCCACTAAATGAAATATAGTTGTGGTACATTTGGTTCTGAAGGAAAAAGAAAAAAAAAAAAAAAAAAGACGGATCGATTGACAATCAATTTTTGTGCTTGTCTTGACTTTTAGTTGAAAGAGTTATGTACGTGGGGATCCCGTCCGATGGCTATTAGTGAGAATATAAAATACTAGTTTGCGCAGACCTTTAGCCGCATCATATCCGAGATCAGCAACTTGCGAACAACAACAACACCTTCTACTCCGGCATGCAACGCAACAAACAACACCTATCTTCTGATCAAAGTTGCAGTTGGCAATTTATCCAATTCCTTTGAAGTATACAGTAGAGCAATACCTCCACCTGTATCATCAAGATTTATTTTAGCATCTTATTTTGTAGATTATCAGGCTGAATATCCCCAGAGTAGATGTGAATGTACAGACATACCGGGAATAATTCCTTCTTCAACCGTTTCTAGTGTGGCATTTACAGCATCTCTCACGCTGTCCCTCTTCTCACCAACTTCTACTTCACTGTCCCCTCCAATCTTTAGACTCATCCAATGAGAAATGCATGAACAGGTATGGCTGGATGTGAATTACAGTACCGAATAATTCCTTCTTCAACCGTTGCCTATTGTGGCATTTTACAGCATCTGTCAGCGCTGTCCTCTTCTCACCAACTTCTACCTTCACTGTCCCCTCCTCCAATCTGAAAGAAAATTTAGACTATCTAAATGAGAAATGCATGAACAGGTATTGCTGGAAGGTGAGTTAAGTAGATGTGAATGTACAGACATACCGAGAATAATTCCTTCTTCAACCGTTGCTATTGTGGCATTTACAGCATCTGTCACGCTGTCCCTCTTCTCACCAACTTCTACTTCACTGTCCCCTCCTCCAATCTGAAAGAAAAATTAGACTCATCCAATGAGAAATGCATGAACAGGTATTGCTGGAAGGTGAGTTAAGTAGATGTGAATGTACAGACATACCGGGAATAATTCCTTCTTCAACCGTTGCTATTGTGGCATTTACAGCATCTGTCACCCTGTCCCTCTTCTCACCAACTTCTACTTCACTGTCCCCTCCTCCAATCTGAAAGAAAAATTAGACACATCCAATGAGAAATGAATGAACAGGTATTGCTGGAAGGTGAGTTAAGTAGATGTGAATGTACAGACATACCGGGAATAATTCCTTCTTCAACCGTTGCTATTGTGGCATTTACAGCATCTGTCACGCTGTCCCTCTTCTCACCAACTTCCACTTCACTGTCCCCTCCTCCAATCTGAAAGAAAAATTAGACTCATCCAATGAGAAATGCATGAACAGGTATTGCTGGAAGGTGAGTTAAGTAGATGTGAATGTACAGACATACCGGGAATAATTCCTTCTTCAACCGTTCTATTGTGGCATTTACAGCATCTGTCACCCTGTCCCTCTTCTCACCAACTTCTACTTCACTGTCCCCTCCTCCAATCTGAAAGAAAAATTAGACACATCCAATGAGAAATGAAATGAACAGTATTGCTGGAAGGTGAGTTAAGTAGATGTGAATGTACAGACATACCAAAGAATAATTCCTTCTTCAAACGTTGCTATTTGTGGCAATTTACAGCATCTGTCACGCTGTCCCTCTTCTCACCAACTTTCTACTTCACTGTCCCCTCCTCCAATTCTTGTAAAGAAAATTTGAAAGACTCATCCAATGAGAAATGCATGAACAGGTATTGCTGGAAGGTGAGTTTAAGTAGATGTGAATGTACAGACATACCACGGGAATAATTCCTTCTTCAACCGTTGCTATTGTGCATTACAGCATCTGTCACGCTGTCCCTGTTCTCAACCAACTTCTACTTCACTGTCCCCTCCTCCAATCTGAAAAGAAAAAATTAGACTTATCCAATGAGAAATGCAAAATAATGAACAGGTATTGCTGAAGGTGAGTTAAGTAGATGTGAATGTACAGACCATACCGGGAATAATTCCTTCTTCAACCGTTGCTATTGTGGCATTTACAGCATCTGTCACGCTGTCCCTCTTCTCACCAACTTCTACTTCACTGTCCCACTCCTCCAATCTGAAAGAAAAATTAGACTTCATCCAATGAGAATGCATGAACAGGTATTGCTGGAAGGTGAGTTAAGTAGATGTGAATGTACAGACATACCGGAATAATTCCTTCTTCAACCGTTGCTCCAACCAATTGTGGCATTTACAGCATTCTGTCACGCTGTCCCTTTTCTCACCAACTTCTACTTCACTGTCCCCATCCTCCAATCTGAAAGAAATTACAGACATCGGGAATAATCCTCAATGCAGAACTTACTGCATGAACAGGTATTGCTGGAAGGTGAGTTAAGTAGATGTGAATGTACAGACATACCGGGAATAATTCCTTCTTCAACCGTTGCTATTGTGCATTTACAGCATCTGTCACGCTGTCCCTCTCTCTCACCACTTCTACTTCACTGTCCCCTCCTCCAATTCTGAAAGAAAAATTTAGACTCATCCAATGAGAAATGCATGAACAGGTATTGCTGGAAGGTGAGTTAAGTAGATGTGAATGTACAGACATACCAAGAATAATTCCTTCTTCAACCGTTGCTATTGTGGCATTTACAGCATCTGTCACGCTACAGGTCCCTTCTTCTCAACCATACTTCTACTTCACTGTCCCCTCCTCCAATCTGTCCCTCCTCCATCTAAAAGTTAAAAAATTAGACTCATCCAATGAGAAATGCATGAACAGGTATTGCTGGAAGTGAGTTAAGTAAGATGTGAATGTATCAGACATACCGTTGACATACCAAGAAAATAATTCCTTCTTCAACCGTGTGCCTATTCCTCTTGTTGCATTTACAGCATCTGTCACGCTGTCCCTGCTTCTCACCAACTTCTATCTTCACTGTCCCCTCCTCCAATCTGAAAGAAAAATTAGACTCATCCAATGAGAAATGCATGAACAGGTATTGCTGGAAGGTGAGTTAAGTAGATGTGAATGTACAGACATCAACCAAGAATAATTCCTTCTTCAACCGTTGCTATTGTGGCATTTACAGCATCTGTCACCTGTCCCTCTTTCTCACCAACTTCTACTTCACTGTCCCCTCCTCAATCTGAAGAAAAATTAGACTCATCCAATGAGAAATGCAATGAACAGGTATTGCTGGAAGGTGAGTTAGTAGATGTGATGTACAGACATACCGGGAATAATTCCTTCTTCAACCGTTGCTATTGTGGCATTTTACAGCATCTGTCACGCTGTCCCAGGTATTCTTTCTCACCAACTTTCTACTTCAACTGTCCCCTCCTCCAAATCTGAAAGAAAATTAGACTCATCTAATGAGAAAAAATGCAATGAACAGGTATTGCTGGAAGGTGAGTTAAGTAGATGTGAATGTACAGACATACCGGGAATAATTCCTTCTTCAACCGTTGCTATTGTTGCATTTACAGCATCTGTCACGCTGTCCCTCTTCTCACCAACTTCTACTTCACTGTCCCTCCTCCATCTGAAAGAAAATTAGACTCATCCAATGAGAAATGCGAATGAACAGGTATTGCTGGAAGGTGAGTTAAGTAGATGTGAATGTACAGACATACCGGGAATAATTCCTTCTTCAACGTTGCTATTGTGGCATTTACAGCATTCTGTCACGCTGTCCCTCTTCTCACCAATTTCTACTTCACTGTCCCCTCATCTCCAATTCTGTAATAAGAAAAAATTAGACTCATCCAATGAGAAAATGCAATGAACAGGTATTGCTGGAAGGTGAGTTAAGTAAGATGTGAATGTACAGACATACCAAGAATAATTCCTTCTCAACCGTTGGCTACATCTGTGCTCAGCATTTAACTTAGCATCTGTCAACGCTGTCCCTTCTCTCACGCTCATACCAACCTTCTACTTCACTGTCCCCTCCTCCAATCTGAAAGAAAAATTAGACTCATCCAATGAGAAATGCCCAATGAACAGGTATTGCTGGAAGGTGAGTTAAGTAGATGTGAATGTACAGACATACCGGAAGAATAATTCCTTCTTCAACGTTGCTATTGTGGCATTTACAGCATCTGTCACGCTGTCCCTCTTCTCACCAACTTCTACTTCACTGTCCCCTCCTCCAATCTGAAAGAAAAATTAGACTCATCCAATGAGAAATGCAATGAACAGGTATTGCTGGAAGGTGAGTTAAGTAGATGTGAATGTACAGACATACGGGAAGAATTCCTTCTTCAACCGTTGCTATTGTGCATTTACAGCATCTGTCACGCTGTCCCTCTTCTCACACTTTCTACTTTCACTGTCCCCTCCTCCAATCTGAAAGAAAATTAGACTCATCATGAGAAATGCATGAACAGGTATTGCTAAGGTGAGTTAAGTAGATGTGAATGTACAGACATACGGGAATAATTCCTTCTTCAACCGTTGCTATTGTGCATTTACAGCATCTGTCACGCTGTCCCTCTTCTTCACCAACTTCTACTTCACTGTCCCCTCCTCCAATCTGAAAAGAAAAATAGACTCATCCAATGAGAAATGCATGAACAGGTATTGCTGGAGGTAGTTAAGTAGATGTGAATGACAGACATACCAAGAATAATTCCTTCTTAAACCGTTGCTATTGTGGCATTTACAGCATCTGTCACGCTGTCCCTCTTCTCACCAACTTCTACTTCACTGTCCCCTCCTCCAATCTGAAAGAAAAATTAGACTCATCCAATGAGAAATGCATGAACAGGTATTGCTGGAAGGTGAGTTAAGTAGATGTGAATGTACAGACATACCAAGAATAATTCCTTCTTCAACCGTTGCTATTGTGCATTTTACAGCATCTGTCACGTCCTCTTCCTCACCAACTTCTACTTCACTGTCCCTCTTCTCACCAACCTTTGGCTTTACTTCATCTGTCCCCTCCTTCTTCAACTTTCTGAAACGCTGAAAAATTAGACTCATCCATTGAGAAATGCATGAACAGGTATTGCTGGAAGGTGAGTTAAGTAGATGTGAATGTACAGACATACCAAGAATAATTCCTTCTTCAACCGTTGCTATTGTTGCATTTACAGCATCTGTCACGCTGTCCCTCTTCTCACCAACTTCTACTTCACTGTCCCCTCCTCCAATCTGAAAGAAAAATTAGACTCATCCAATGAGAAATGCATGAACAGGTATGCTGGAAGGTGAGTTAAGTAGATGTGAATGTACAGACATAGAATAATTCCTTCTTCAACCGTGCTATTGTGGCATTTACAGCATCTGTCACGCTGTCCCTCTTCTCACCAAACTTCTACTTCACTGTCCCCTCCTCCAATCTGAAAAAAATTAGACTCATCCAATGAGAAATGCATGAAACAGGTATTGCTGGAAGGTGAGTTAAGTAGATTGTGAATGTACAGACATACCAAGAATAATTCCTTCTTCAACCGTTGCTATTGTGGCATTTACACGGCATCTGTCACGCTGTCCCTCTTCTCACCAACTTCTACTTCACTGTCCCCTCCTCCAATCTAAAAGAAAAATTAGACTCATCAATGAGAAATGCATGAACAGGTATTCTGGAAGGTGAGTTAAGTAGATGTGAATGTACAGACATACAGAGAGTAATTCCTTCTTCAACCGTTGCTATTGTGGCATTTTTACAGCATCTGTCACCTGTCCCTCTTCTCACCAACTTCTACTTCACTGTCCCTCCTCCAATCTGAAAGAAAATAGACTCATCCAATGAGAAATGCAATGAACAGTATTCTGGAAGGTGAGTTAAGTAGATGTGAATGTACAGAACATACCAAGAATAATTCCTTCTTCAACCGTTGCTATTGTGGCATTTTACAGCATCTTGTCCTCTTCTCACCAACATCTACTTCACGCTGTCCCTCTTCTCTCACCAACTTCTACTTCACTGTCCCTCCTCCAATTCTGAAAGAAAAATTAGACTCATCCAATGAGAAATGCATGAACAGGTATTTGCTTGGAAGGTGAGTTAAGTAGATGTGAATGTACAGACATACCGGGAATAATTCCTTCTTCAACCGTTGCTATTGTGGCATTTACAGCATCTGTCACGCTGTCCCTCTTCTCACCAACTTCTACTTCACTGTCCCCTCCTCCAATCTGAAAGAAAAATTAGACTCATCAATGAGAAATGCATGAACAGGTATTGCTGGAAGGTGAGTTAAGCATAGATGTGAACAATGTATCCAGACATACCGGGAGTAATTCCTTCTTCAACAGTTGCTATTGTGGCATTTACAGCATCTGTCACGCTGTCCCTCTTCTCACCAACTTCTACTTCACTGTCCCCTCCAATCTGAAAGAAAAATTAGACTCATCCAATGAGAAATGCATGAACAGGTATTGCTGGAAGGTTTAGTTAAGCAGAACAAAAACAGACCTTAAGCACAGCTACACCACCAGAAAGTTTGGCAAGTCTTTTCTTGCAAACTTCTCCTTGTCAAAAATCAGAACCGATCTGCATCATTGACAACAGGCCATGTGGAGCAATGGGGAAAGGTTTCAGTCGTGCAAACAGTCATGTAAGCCATTAGATTTTTCACTCACTAGTTCACAATGACATTTAAGCAAGAAATTAAGCATGTAAAAGATGATGAACATGTGTATGCATGAACTTGAGCAAGGACAGGAAGAAATAGAAAAGTGGAAACTAAAACAAAAATTAAACAAAATAACATAAAAGAACAACAAAAAATGAATTAAATCAACGCACAAAAAGAAACAAAATAAAAGTGGAAACTAAAACCAAAATTAAGCAAAATAACAGAAAAGAACAACCAAAAATGAATTAAATCAACAAACAAAAAGAAACTAAATAAAAGTGGGAACTAAAACAAAAACAAAAATCGATAATACAAAACAAGAAATAAAAAGTTTTAAACCAAAATAAAGAAACCAAGAAAAATAAAAAACAAAAATCAAACCCCAAACCCCAAAGAAAATATAACAAACTAATAAGAAACAAAATCAAGAAAAATCGAAAAAAAATATTAAAAATAGGGGAAAAAGCACAAGAAATCAAAAGATAAATAAACAATAATCAAAAACTACAAAAAAGTAAAAAACAAGAACAGAAAGAAAAAAAAAACAACCAAAATGCAAAAAAACTTCCCTGACAATGAAGAACAACACGAAAACTCTCGATCCTCGTAGCTAAATTGGATATTAATCCTGTCAAAAAGAAGAAAAAAAATGAACATAAGCAGATGAAATAAAAGAGAAGAGAAGAGCCGATGATAGAAAAGAAAAGAAAAGAGAACAGAAAAAGAGTGAAGAACGAGGAGGGAAGGTCTTGGAAGCGCGTGAGTTAGGCGTGAGTTAAAAGTATATACAGAATAAAAATTTTACCCCTCCTTTGGATGAACTAGGTGAAATACGGAGTATTAGTATAAGCAAAACCACCACAGCCAAATCCTGTAATAAACATAGAATTTCATACGTGAAGTGCAACACAGAAAGTTGGCTCAAACAGAGAAATAATAATGGACAGCCCGAAATAGAAAGACAGAGACAGACATAAAAACATATACAATATCCAAGTCCACAGGTACCTGGAAGAGTAATACAGAAAATGTAGCTCGCCCGTGACATGATGTGCTCTCACCACGCTCCTGCAGTACCTATAGATACCCCAGAGATATCATATTAATGCCTCTATGGCACTAAAGTAGTTTCTCTTAGCGAATTGTTGGGAAATTAAAAAAAAGTAAATTATAATAAACAAAACCAAAGACCAAAAATTTAAATGAAAAACCAATAAGAAGAATAAACTATTACTATTAATAACCAAATCATCAAATAAAGAAAAAAATTCGATGACATCTACCTGGAGGACGACAGCAGTTGAAGATAGACTCTACCTCAAGGCCAATATTGAATAGCAAGAAGACAACCCCAAATTCAGCGATTACCTTAGTTGCATGGACATTGCGCGAATAATTGGGAGACCATAAGGTCCAATTAAGATCCAAGCAGCCAAGTATCCAAGAACAGGACTGCCTACAATTGCAGCAGAGAGAAGATTGCTTAACAACTTTTATCATTTACATACAAAATTCAGAGTGAAACAAAGATTATCTGACACAAATGGTGCATAGGGTATTGCCAAAAAAAAAGTGCAGTGGGACCAAGATTAACATACATGGAAGCTTCTTTATTTGTCTGACCAGAGGCTTTGCAGTAGTTGATACTTCGTCAATACTAGTGGTGACAATGTCTGGCTGTTGAAATAGCTGACCGATCCTTTCCCCCCGTTTGACATAAAAGGCAACTCTGTCAACAATTTCAGCACCATATGAAGGATCAGCACGGTACACATATATAATTACAGAGAGCAAAATTTGCAATTCGGGTGAAGAATTTTTAACATTATTGACAAATTCAAAGTATGAATATAAGTGAAATTCCTTTTTTTTTTTTTTTTTCTTTTTGGGACAAAAGGCACAGGAAATGTCAAATATAATACCAACATACCCTGCTCCTACAAGTAGTGACCCCAAAACCAGCTTCGACAATTGCTTTCTAGCAGACTCCACAAGCCATGAAAAACTGAAGCTGGCGCGAACTCTTCCCCATCTGCAGTGAAAGAGAAGAAAGAAGCTGGTGAGAACATGTATATGCATGAATTTGAGCAAGAACCTACCTCCCTAAGTCTGACCAAAATAATGTTCCTAGCAGACTCCATAAGACCATGAAAAAACTGAAGCTGGTGTGAACTCTTCCCCATCTGCAGTGAAAGAGAAGAAACAGTCATGTAAGATATTACATTTTTCACTCATTAGTTCACAATGAATTTTTAACATTGTTGACAAATTCAAAGTATGTATATAAGTGAAATTCCTTCTTTTTTTTTTGGGACAAAAGGCACAGGAAATGTCATATATAATACCAACATACCCTGCTCCTACAAGTAGTGACCCTAAAACCAGCTTCAGCAATTGCTTTCTAGCAGACTCCACAAGACCATGAAAAACTGAAGCTGGTGTGAACTCTTCCCCATCTGCAGTGAAAGAGAAGAAAGAAGCTGGTGAGAACATGTGTATGCATGAATTTGAGCAAAAACCTACCTCCCTAAGTCTGACCAAATTTATGTTCCTAGCAGACTCCACAAGACCATGAAAAACTGAAGCTGGTGTGAATTCTTCACAATCTGCAGTGAAAGAGAAGAAACAGGCCATGTTGGAGCAATGGGAAAAGGTTTCGGCGCGTGCAAACAGTCATGTAAAAGTGGAAACTAAAACAAAAATAAAATCAATAACAAAAATGAATTCAATCAACAAACAAAAGAAACAAAATAAAAGCGAAAACTACAACAAAAACAAAAATCAATAACAGAAAAAAAGAAAATTAGACAAAATAAGAAATAAAAACTAAACAAAAATAAAGAAACAAGAAACATAAAATCAAAAACCAAACCCAAACCCCAAAAGAAAATATAAGAAACAGAAATCAAGAAAAAATCAAAAAACGTATATAAACTAAAATAGAAAAAAAAAACATTAAAAAAAGGGATAAAAGAACAGAAAATCAAAAGATAAATAAACAATAATCAGAAACTACAAAATGTAAAAACAAGAAGAACACAAAGAAAAAAAAGAACAAACAGCGAAAATACCAAAAACTTCCCTGAAAATGAAGAACGGCGTGAATACTCTCAATCCCTTGTAGCTAAATTGGACACTAATCCTGTCAAAAAGAGAAAAAAAAAATATCAGCAAGAGGTGAAAAGAGAACGAACAGAAAAAGACTGAAGAACGAGCTATGCTAAACAAAAATAAAGAAACAAGAAACATAAAATCAAAAACCAAACCCAAACCCCAAAAGAAAATAAAAGAAACAGAAATCAAGAAAAAAATCAAAAACGTATATAAACTAAAACAGAAAAAAGAACATTAAAAAAAGGGATAAAAGAACAGAAAATCAAAAGATAAATAAACAATAATCAGAAACTACAAAAAGTAAAAACAAGAAGAACACAAAGAAAAAAAAGAACAAACAGGGAAAATACCAAAAACTTCCCTGAAAATGAAGAACGGCGCGAATACTGTCAATCCCTTGTAGCTAAATTGGACATTAATCCTGTCAAAAAGATAAAAAAAAAAAAATATCAGCAAGAGGCGAAAAGAGAAAGAACAGAAAAAGACTGAAGAACGAGCTATGCTAAACAAAAATAAAGAAACATAAAATCAAAAACCAAACCCAAACCCCAAAAGAAAATATAAGAAACAGAAATCAAGAAAAAAATCAAAAAAACGTATATAAACTAAAACAGAAAAAAAAAAACATTAAAAAAAGGATAAAAGAACAGAAATCAAAGATAAATAAACAATAATCAGAAACTGCAAAAAGTAAAAACAAGAAGAACACAAAGAAAAAAAAGAACAAACAGCGAAAATACCAAAAACTTCCCTGAAAATGAAGAACGGCGCGAATACTCTCAATCCCTTGTAGCTAAATTGGACATTAATCCTGTCAAAAAGAGAAAAAAAAATAATATCAGCAAGATGCGAAAAGAGAAAGAACAGAAAAGACTGAAGAACGAGCTATGCTAAACAAAAATAAAGAAACAAGAAACATAAAATCAAAAAACCAAACCCAAACCCAAAAGAAAAATATAAGAAACAGAAATCAAGAAAAAAATCAAAAAACGTATATAAACTCAAACAGAAAAAAAAACATTAAAAAAAGGGATAAAAGAACAAAAAATCAAAAAGATAAATAAACAATAATCAGAAACTACAAAATGTAAAAACAAGAAGAACACAAAGAAAAAAAAAGAACAAACAGCAAAAAATACCAAAAACTTCCCTGAAAATGAAGAACGGCGCGAATACTGTCAATCCCTTGTAGCTAAATTGGACATTAATCCTGTCAAAAAGAGAAAAAAAAAATATCAGCAAAGAGGCGAAAAAGAGAAAGAACAGAAAAAGACTGAAAGAACGAGCTATGCTAAACAAAAATAAAGAAACAAGAAACTTAAAATCAAAAACCAAACCCAAACCCCAAAAGAAAATATAAGAAACAGAAATCAAGAAAAAATCAAAAAACGTATATAAACTAAAACAGAAAAAAAAAAACATTAAAAAAAGGGATAAAAAGAACAGAAAATCAAAAGATAAATAAACAATAATCAGAAATCACAAAAAGTAAAAACAAGAAGAACACAAAGAAAAAAAAGAACAAACAACGAAAATACCAAAAACTTCCCTGAAAATGAAGAACGGCGCGAATACTCTCAATATCTTGTAGCTAAATTGGACTCAAATAGAGAAAAAAAAAATATCAGCAAGAGGCGAAAAGAGAAGTAACAGAAAAAGACTGAAGAAAGCGATGGAAGGGAAGGGTTTGGGGAATTAATCAGAAAAATATAAAGCGCGTTAGTTGGGGGCTCGAACAGTGTATTCATAGGTTAAAATTACTCTCTCTCCACCAATCTGACAATCCATTTTATCTTTGGTAAGTTAACGGCTATAATTACCTAACCGTAAATTACCAACGGCTATATTTACTTCATAAGGTAAGAAATCAGCAACGGCTATATTTACTTTCATTTGGTAAGTGGTAACGGTAATATATTATTAGTTGTTATTTATATTCTGTAAAAATAATTCTTTTACTTCTTTGAAACTTATTTGATTAGTAGTGATAATTTTAAATATTTAGTAGATTGAACTAACAAAAAGATTAAAAATCTCAAAGTTCAAAACTTAAATTTTGTAGAAGTTTTACTACAAATAAATTTTTATAGTTAAAAACAAAATTAAAATAAAACAATTTATAATGGAAGAAAATTAACGAAGGTAATTTTGTCCCAAATTAAAATCAAAGTTTATAGTTGAATTTTTTGAAATAGTGACAATTGATGGAATTATAATTTTGTTTCAATGAAAACGTATTTATCTATATTTATCTATCTACACCTTATTATTAAGTGACGGTACTCTTTTGTTATCTCACTTAATTTGGTATGTCATTTAATTTTAATATTTTAACTTTTTAAACTCCTCCAGATATCATGATTTTAGGTAACTACCTTTTCATATTTTTTTCCTCGTGTATTTAATAACTTCTCCAATATTATTTATTATCTTTGTTTGTCAATTTTTTTTTTATAAATCCAAGTTTTTAGATTCTCCAATATTATTTATTATCTTTGTTTGTCAATATTTTTTTATATAAATCCAAATATCTGCATTACCGTATGTTGCATTGGAATTGATAAAAGTTCTAAACCTCTTCGGTTACGGTGGAATTTTGCAGTCAAATGAGATTTCGGATTATAATTTTGTTTTCGTTCAAAATTAGGTGGATGAGTAAAATTATAAGACTAAAAATAAATAAATACATATTCTATTTTTATTTATCATTTTACCCGCAAATATAATTTTCTTCAATTTCATTTTTCATTTTTCAGTTAATAACACCCGTATGTAATCTTTGAGAAAAGATAATCATATAAAAATCTTGTTCTTGTTTGATGAATATATTTTACTAATAAGTTGTAAATTTTACTATAATATTAATTAATTTATTTATTTTATAGTATATAATAAAGAGAAATGACTAATATAATAAAATCTTAAAAATTAATCTTCCCTCCTCAATTTATTTTCTTCATATGTATTTTAAATTAATCACACCGAAGCAAGATAGGAAGATAAACTTGTGTAAACAGTCATAACTTAATGCCAATATCAAAATATGTCAATCAAACCAAAGGTGGAACCTTTGCGATAATTGCAGTGATGACTTTCATCTCTTTTCTGCGACAGAATGGGCTAGCAATTTTCAGCTGCAAGATTAATTCGTGCGGCAAACTGGTTGACTCTTTTTTCGAGTTTGAAGCTTAGTGCTCCGTAGAATAGATACCTGTAGATAAAGAGCTGAAAATATTGTACCTAGAACAAGATAATATTTACTTGTGAAGCCTAAAAGTCTAATTGTAGCTCGGTTGGTTGCAATAATGGATGCTAAATCGTTTACCCAACAGAACGTAGTAGGTTTCTGGCATTGAAATGGAGACCAAGTCCTGTCCAGAGACCTGAAGGATGCATGGCACATTGTGAGTTACGAAAGACCTGTCAGCAATTCACTAGTGGGAGTTAATTTGAGAGACATACAACGAAAGAGTGTTCCGAGAGGGAATCTATGGCAGGCGAAATGATGTAGGCTTCCGTCGGGTGTAAACTTCCGCTGCTTGGGTTTACGCGCAGCGACCACGTCGAAAACTCAATTGTCTTCCACGCGGATAAAGTGAGGGAGTTGTAGAAGAGTTGAGAAATTGTGATTTTGGAGATGGGTTTTGGAATTAAAGAGGGAGGAGAATCAGCTTGGTCATCGGAGGTAGGATGGAGTAAGGGGAGGATGGGGGCGGATATGTAGCGGCAGAAGGGGTTGGGTTGGTTGAGGCTTGTTTATGTGTTGCTCTTTGACATTCAATCATCACCGGCGATCTCTATGACATTCTCAATTAAAAAGGCCCAATCAGTTGGGCTCATACTTGGCGGGCTTCAACTGTCCGAATTTGTAGGTCGAGTTTAAATGGGGTAAAATTCATTCTAGCCCTGATATTTGATTTTAATTTTAAAGTAGTTTTTATTTGTTTAACTCGTTTCAAATTAGTTCCTATAGTAAGTAATTTTTTTATATTATCCTTATGAAATATGTTTTTACAAGAAAAAATCCCTTCTTTAGTCCCTCACCTTTCAGTTTTAATTGGCAATTTGGTCACTCGTACATAAGTTTAAAAAAACATAATTGTTTTAATGGTAACAATTATTTAGATTAATAATTTAATTAGTGGCAATAATAAATATATTAAATTTGTATTTTCTAATTAGAACCACTTAATATATATTTTTTAAAATTTATGTGCAATAGACTAAATTGTAATTGAAAATGAAAAATAAGAGACTCAATTGATTTTTTGTTAAAAATAAAATAAAATTATAAAGGTAATATGAAAAAATCATTCATCAAACGAACTAAAATAAATCTTACCCATTTTTATTTTCTTTTTTCGATAGGAAGCTGCCAAAAGGTTACATGAGATCTTGAGGGAAACCCCATCCATCCAGGTTGGACATCGCCTTCCTAGCAAGCGAGTGCGCCAGGGAGTTACAGTCCCGTGGGACAAAAACAGCCAGGCAGTTGGGGATGGAATCCATGAGACTTCTGGTGTCGTAGATAACCGGTCCACAGGGGGAGTCATCCGAGTCCTTAGTCTGTAACTTGTCGATAATAGTCTTACAGTCCCCTTCCAAGATAACCCTGGGCCATCCTTCATGACGGGCTAATTCCATGGCTTCGCGGGCTGCCAGTGATTCCGCAAGAGTCGCGTCTGCTGCATGAGTGAAAAATCGAGTTCTCCAAGCCAGAACACAACCCTTTTCATTCCTGACAATAATCCCAGCACCCATAGCATTATGGGCAGAGAACACAGCCCCATCGAAGTTAATTTTGACGAAGCCCGGAGGGGGAGGGTGCCACTGTTGTTCAAGCTGTTGGCGTGGTTGCGAACGTCCAACACGCGTCATAACAACAGTAAATTCATGGAGGCTCCTGTCATTCAAGTTTACCGCTTGGAGTGGATATTGAGCTTTACCTTCCATAAGAACCTTGTTGCGACACTTCCAAATTGTCCAGCAAAGCATCTAGAATTGATCCGAGTCAACATGGGACAGCACCCAACAGACTCCTCTCATCCATTCCTCCACAAAGATTAGTGGCGTGGAGATGACTTGCCACGGAAGACCGGAGAGAGCCCAAACTTGTCGGGCGAAGGAGCAACTCGTTAAGAGGTGTTCGAGCGTCTCACCTTCATGAGAACAAAGCGGGTGTGGTTGAAGACCTCAACCTTCCGACGAGCAATCTTACCCATTTAAATGTGTGTTTTTATTATTTGATCATTTTTTAATATTTACCATAGGGTTAAAGTTTTTATCTAACTCCACGTTTTGATCAAAGTTGTAAATTTACACTTTATAAATCATAATGCAATTGTTTTCTACTTGATTACCTATTTTGATCACTAAAATTGTAGCAATCCCTTTATTAACCTTAAAAATTTTATTGGTTTCGAAATTCAAATATTATCTATATTTGTATAATCAATTTATAAAATTACGAACCCAAACATTTTTTTTAAAAAAAAAATTAATTATCTCATAATCAATTGAGCATCAACGTGACAAAAATGACCCATTAACTAATAATGTTTAATTATGTAATTAGTTAAGCAATTATTTAAAAATATCTTGTACCCTTTAGAAATCATAATCATTTGAGTATAGTAAATCTGAAGTGAATTCCATTTTTCATATCAATAAGCTTGATAATCTCAAAATTTAACATATACGAATATTGGAAAAATAAGTGAATTAAATACAAATTTAAGAGAGAAACATTATAAGAAATTAATGAAATTTGAAGATTAAAAACTTGGGTAAATTACTGCTACATTTTATGATATTTGACATAATTACAAATACCCTCATAAGATTTGTAACTATCTAACAAACAATTAATTTCCATCAATTTTTATGGGTGAACTGACAAAAATGCCCATTATACACTGAATTATTTTTTATTTAATTTTTAAATTTTTTTTGGACTACATTGCGTAGGGATAAGCTTTTTAAGTTTTTTACAAACAAATGAGCAAAAATAATGTAAATTTATTTCGGCTGATTTTCAACAATTTTTTTAATAAAAAAATTCAAGGACAAAAATGATCAATTTTCATGCATTTAATTATAAATTACAAACTTTTTATAAATATTTATAATTTTTCAAACAACGAAAAAATATTTATATTTATGTCAAAATTTTTTAAAAAAAAAACAAACTATAATTTACCTAAAAAGGGAATAACGTGGATACTATTAAACGCCTAACGGACTGCATAGAGTTGCGTGACGCCGCACTGTGGTACGATAAACAAGTGGGCTCTTTACAGTTACGAGGAATAATATCAAATGCTCCATTTACAAATTACAACTGCAACACCACCTTAAACTTTCCTATTTGGGAAGTGAATGATTCTTACACCCCATTCGTGAATCCCAACCAAATTAATAATACTAACAAATCATTTGGCCATTTTCTTTCCTTAAATTTGGATTTAAAGATTTTTTTTTTCTTATCAATAGTTAGACTTCCAAATTTTATAATTATATATTTGGGGGTGATTTTACTCATTTAAAATAATTTTCGATGAAAAATAATTTTATTGTGTAACTCTTTCGCTCTTACTCCGTCGTATAATTTCATTTTCAATATGAAACGAGTATACTTATAAAGCACATCAGGGGGTGTCATTCTAATTTAATCTAAAAAAAAATTGTATGCTTAAAAAGTATTTTGTGGACAATCTACATATAAAAATATATAATGTAAAATAAATACAATATCCAAAGTCTCAAGAAATAATAAAAATGATAATGATAAAGTGTCGTAAGGGTGCTTTGATTACGTGTAACGCATGTCCTAATCCAACTGATACGCAGGGGATCATCATAATCGTGACCGCACAAATACTTTCATTTTTTTTTAATAAATGTTAAAGCCGTATCGTATTAATATCATGTCTTAATCGTATTGGTGCAGTGCAATGCTCCAATTTGCGCAATCCCATATATATTCAGTAGAAAGCAGAGAGCAGCTACGAAAAAAAGCTGCGTTTCTTTTCTCTCCTTACACTTTCACTTCTCACACACACATCACGCACTGCTCTCGCTCCCTTCGCTCTCACTCGGGTAAGTCTCTGTTTCTTGAATTTCTTCAGTAATCGCGTTTGTTTGTAGATTCTTGACTGTCTCATCTTGTTATGTATGTGTGGGAAAACGCTTGTCGTGTGTTTGTAGTTTTGAGTACTGGGATGATCGCTTTGCGACATCCAAATCAGGGTTCCATAGCTGTTTTTAATTCGTGGAATGATTTTACTTGTGTTCATTGAGAGAAGTATGAAGGGAGGAAGTTGGCCCTTATGATTAATTGCGGGACAAACTAAGGAAGTGAATTTTGGTTTCAAGGTTAACAGGAGAGGTTTTTTGGTGCCCTTTGCTTTCTCTGCCTGGTATAAAGAAATTATGCAAATTTGTTTCATGTTTTCCCTATGTAGAATTTGATGAAGTTGGATAGGACTGAAGAAGCCGGAATTTAGTTGGTGGGGTTAATGGCGAAAGTAGGAGCAATTTTTGAGTGATTCTATGTTTTAGCAACGATGCCTCAGTTGGTTTGGCTTGAGACTTTAGATCTGAGCTTTGGAAGCTTTGTGATTATTATTTGTGCCGGACAAGTTAAAACTGATGAATCGAAGCATTTCAAGCTACATTCTAATTGGAATTTCTTTTAATACAGTGTATTGTTTTATCTCCTAAGTAACTTGGTTTTCTGGATATGGCAGAGAGTTTGAATTCAAGAATCAGAAAAAATGAAAAACATTGGAAAGATGGGAATTCATTACTTGCAGAAGCTGAAAGACGCAAATGTTCCAACAGACTTGATAGAGAAAGGTCAAAATCGTGTTATTGAGGCATCCCTGACACTTATCCGTGAGAGAGCAAAACTCAAGGTATAATGGGTTTATCGTAGCTTTATGTGTGTCGACATGAGATGCCCATTCCTTTTTTTCTTTTTTTTTTTCTAAGACAAATTAAGATGAAAAAAATATAGGAAGCAAAACTTTGTGAGCATAACTGGTATAGAATCTGAGCAGCTGTTAATTTTGTAAAATGGTTATATTATAATTGAAGGTTTGGCGTAAAGCTGCTGCCTTAATTCTGAAAATAGCTCCTTGGAGGATATTTCTATTGGATATCCAGAGACAGTAATTGTTTCTGTTGGATCTTGATCTTTAGTATTATGCTTACTCTATGACAGGGTGAACTATTGCGAGCTTTGGGAGGTGTGGTGGCATCATCATCTCTTCTTGGAGTTCCTCTTGGACACAACTCTTCATTTCTCCAGGGGCCTGCTTTTGCACCTCCTCGTATAAGAGAGGCCATCTGGTGCGGAAGCACAAATCCCAGCACTGAAGAAGGTAGCACTATGCCTTTATCAACCTTGCCTTTTCAGTTAGGCCTAGATACTGTTTCATAAGAAACTTGTTTCTTGAATGATGGCTTCTTGGAAAATGATTGATTATGGCCCTCTATCATTTTCTACATGTATAAATGTACATTATTGATTATCTAAATTACAGTAAGAAAAATGATTTCAACACCAACAGACATTCTTCTTTTTTGTTTGTTTGTTTGTGGTTGTTGCATCCCTAATAAACAGACAAACTTCAGAGGAACACATGCATGGAACCAATTAACTTACTGTATAAAATTCTACAGTTAGCCTTTGGCTCCTTCTTTATGTATTTTGATCACAAGCTTTGACACCTTCCAATTTCTCTGTTCTTCTGTTATAGTATCTGGATTCTTTTGAAATGTGCCGTTTTCTTGTTTTGGTTTCTTCGGTTGAAAACTATATAGCAATGCAAGTTCTTAACAATCCCGAGACTTTGCAGGTAAAGACCTGAACGATCCCCGAGTCCTAACTGATGTTGGTGATGTACCGGTTCAGGAGTTACGAGATTGTGGAGTAGATGATGATAGATTAATGAGTATCATAAGCGAATCCGTGAAGCTAGTGATGGAACAAGTAAGCTCTATTTTCATTCCCTCGTGTATTCAGGAAACCTTTTTGGATATTCAGTATAATCACGTGAATTCATTGTAATAATTGTTTATCTTCTAAATGTCAGGAACCATTGCGGCCATTGGTTCTAGGGGGCGACCACTCTATTTCATTCCCAGTGGTGAGAGCAGTGTCTGAGAAGCTGGGAGGACCAGTTGATATTCTTCACCTTGATGCTCATCCTGATATTTATCATGCTTTTGAGGGAAATAAATATTCTCACGCATCTTCTTTTGCAAGAATTATGGAGGGTGGTTATGCTCGGCGACTATTGCAGGTAATCTAAGTTTGTTACTGGTAGCTGTTTATATACATTGTATTGAAATTCAGCCTCTAACCCATGTCTATAACTTAAAAGCAAGCCCTAGTCTATTATCTTTTAGGAGTGATTTCTTTGACATAACATTAAGACACAGTACATCAGTTTTTGTAATATTTGTTTCTTGGATAGCACTAGCCCTACTGGTAATAGTTTGCCTATTCACAAACTGTGCCTCCCAGTTTTATGATAATTCAGACACTCGTCAAGACAACGATTGTCTTAGAAAGCTGCCATGCTCCAGTTAGGAAGTCATCTAGTTAGAACTCTTTTACTCATAAGTTTCCACAACAAATTCATTTACTGGTTGCAGGATCTTTTCTGTATTCTGCAGCTGCAGTCAGCTTTAACGGGCTTATGACAAATTTCTCATGTTTATTCTAAATGCATCTGCAGGTTGGAATCAGATCAATAACAGAGGAAGGGCGTGAACAGGGGAAACGGTTTGGTGTGGAGCAATATGAAATGCGAACATTCTCCAGGGATAGACAGCTATTAGAGAATCTGGTCTCTCCCTCCCTCCCTCTCTCTCTCTCTCTCTCTCTCTCTCTCTCTCTCTCTCTCTCCCTCCCTCCCTCCCTCCCCTTCTGTCTTCTATTGTTTCCTTCTTCTGTCTTCTTACTCTCTCAATAACTTCCATTGGAATATTCGGAATTACAGATCTGAAGATTTGGTAAATAACATATCAACCGGTCTGTATAGCTGGATTGCACGAAAACTATAGAAGATATCTGGTGCATTCTTGTTAATTTATAACTTTGAACATAGCATAAAGCTTTTCTTGGACTCTGCTATTGTTGGGAATCCATTCTTTATCCAGTTCACAGTTTTGCTTACATGTACCAATTAACGAAGTTCTCATGTTAATTGCCAACAAGGATCAGTTAACAATTGCAATGAATCAAATTTGACAATATATTCTGCCAATCTAATCCTCCTTATCTTTTGCGGTATGATTTTTTGTTTGCAGAAACTTGGCGAAGGCGTAAAAGGCGTCTATATATCTGTGGATGTGGACTGTCTCGATCCAGCATTTGCTCCTGGAGTATCTCACATTGAGCCTGGAGGCCTCTCTTTCCGTGATGTTCTGAACATACTTCACAACCTTAAAGGTGATGTTGTAGCTGCAGATGTCGTTGAGTTCAACCCACAACGAGACACTGTTGATGGGATGACAGCAATGGTTGCTGCTAAACTAGTAAGAGAATTGACTGCAAAGATATCAAAATGACTGGATCCGATCATCCCACATAATTGCGTCATCATATTTAGTGGTCAATATGGTACTACAGAATTCTAGCGGAGGAAGTAGGGTGTTAACAATTTCCAGTTGATTCCCTGTCTCTTGCAGACATTGATAGTTTCCAGGGCCATGTAGCCTCATTATATGCTTAAAGACCTTTTTAGTTCTGAAGAGGAAAATGAAATGACAGTTCAACTATTGTATTCAGAAATGCATGCATTGTCGAATAAAGTTAAAACAGATACTATTTTTTAGTCGATCATTTCCAGGAGTTCATCATATAATAGTGAGTTCTCTTTCACACCTGCTATATTTTTGGACCACAAGACTATCTTTTCAAGTAAAGTTCTCATAATGTGTTTATAGGATTTGACTGAAGGAAATAATGATGTAACTTTCAGTAAAGTTGCTCACACAGTAACAAAGAACAATAGATCGTTAACCTTGGAAATGAATTCAACTTCAAGATATGGTCATATTTTGAGTTACTGTTAAGCTTTTCTGAAGAGGAATAAAGATTTGTTTTCACTTCCAAAAATCTTGCATCCACTGTACTTTAAGACTACACTTTTACCCTTGTAAACTTCATGCTTTTTTCTTCACTGTTTCCTACTCCCAGAAGCTACAGATAAGGTAAGGTGAGTCATTATCTTCATCAGGTCAAGGCAAAGCCGGTGTTTCCTTCCCATCGTCTCGTTTCTCTATTTCGATACACTTAAACCGGTTTGCACAGGTGATGAACAGCACAAGATCAAAAGCAATCAAAGCAGCTGACAAGAAGAAAAATCTATCCAAATGACCTTCATTCAGATTTGGAGGTATCCAGCCAGGTTTGCCATGCTTTGATGTCACTTTCATAACCAGAGTTAGAAGTATGGTGCAGAGATAGCTACCTAAAGCCGATGAAGACATCGACAAACCAATCCCCAAGCTCTTTAACCTGTCGGGTATCTGTGAAGCAAAGAATTCCCACTGTGCAACGTAGATAAATGCTTCTGAAACGCCCACAAGCACATACTGTGGGATCTGCCAGAAGATACTCAAAGAACTCATTTCTCTCTCATTTGCATACTTTAGTCTGCATTGCTCGACTAGCCCTGCAACTATCATGGCAATGATCGATATCACCATCCCTATTCCCATTCTTTGTAGCTCACTTGGCATCTTCGGCTCTTTCTTGGTTAGTTTGATGTATAACGGTACAATCACCTTCTCGTAGCAGATGATGAAAGTCGATGTGCTTATGATGTCAAAGGCAGTCATGCTGGCTGGGGGGATCTGGAAGTTGGATATCTGTGTGTTCATGGTTGCCCCCTGCTCGACGAAAAGTGAGAGGACTTGTACGAATACGACAGATGCCATAATAGAGCAGAACCATATTGGAAGCAACCTCAACACACATTTTACTTCCTCAACTTGTGTAACTGTACAAAGATGCCATGGATTTGGAGTTTGCCCTTTGCTGGATAACAAGATCTTGTCTGCTGGGGTCATTACTGCTGCCCTGTCAAGACACCTGTTGCCAGAAACAGCCAACAGTTTATTACAATGGCCATTGCAAGTATTAATACATATAATTGAAATCTGTGCAGACAACAAGAATATTCGTACAATTATGGTAAACAGGCACCCCTTAACCACACATAACTAGGAATCTTTGGGGAATATTGCCAAAAAGAAAGCCCCTAGGATCATCGTACAGAGTTTAATGTTTCGGTACTATCATCGAGGACCTCAACGTGATGAGAAGAGCATTATATTGCAGGTAATTAGCAGCAAGCAATGCCAGATTTTCCAACAGCACTAATGCACAAGAACCATGCAACATTAAAAAATGATGTTTTTCTGAAGTCAGATGAGTTCAAATCTACCACAGACTTACTTGAAATCATCTGTATGAGATATTCTTCGAGCGCATTCCTTTACATCCTTAGCATGAACTTCATATAGCCCTTCCCCATGTGATGGTAATTCCATCTTTAATTTCCTCACACAAGCAACAATCACCTGACAGAATCTGGAAATCGGATTACCAGAGGGCCTAGTGTGTCGATATCTGGAAGTCCCACTCAGTAGGAAAATCAAAGCCAAGAAGCCACAAAACGTCGATATCCAAAAGGCCAACACCCATTTCCCCAGATTTTCTATATAAACCAATACCGTCTCTGCTATCAATGATCCAAGGTTGAGCGCGACATAGTAATAGCTGAAAAATTTTGTTTTTGACTTATTTTCTTCTGAATCATCCTCGTCAAATTGATCTGCACCCAATGTTGCTAGTGCTGGTTCTATAGCCCCACTTCCCAGAGCTAGCAAGTATACTGATACGTAGAAACTAGCAAGTTTAGCAGATGATGGCTGGTTACACATCTCTCCGATCTTTCCACAATCCTTTGGTTCAAGCATGAATTCTTGAGTCGACACAGACAATAGTACCAGTCCCTGCAAGACAAAAACTCTGTTACTATACCAAATTTTGTGCCATCAAGCTCAATTCCTGCACAGGAACTCTTAAAGCGACTGAAACTTGGACAAGGGAATAACCTCAAGGAAGCCAACTTGTTTAAATAACTCTCTGTTAAGATTTTAAGCTTCGCGGATAATAGCATTATGCATGGTGCATCGCAAATCAACTATTTCTAGACAAACCAGTTACAGTATATCGCGCATTTTGAAAACTTAAGGAGCAAACTTAACAAGCCAAGCTGGGCTTGAACAAATTACCAGGCTATATCTGATATCAGTCAACAGGAATGTTTGGTCAATAGCAATTTTAAGAATGTCAGAGAGCTTACTTACAATGACCAAAACAACTTGAAAGACAACACAAGTAAGGTATCTTCCCAAGTATGAGTCACTGAGAAAAGCACCAAACAGAGTGCAGATGTTAAGAGTTCCCATCCATGTACTAAATGTCTTTGCTGCATCTGCATTTGACTGCCTTAACACCGATTTTGAGAAAAGAACCATATTTACTTCTACTCCAGTAAATGCCAGTGCAGCAAGTCCTTCACTTACTGAACAACAAATAGATCAAACGCACTTTACGTTAGACTCAAATGATATATCGCATAAAAGTAGACGACATCTTTATAAAATGCTCGTCATTTTAGGTGATGTTGCTCTTATAGATGCTCATACTTTCTTTAAATCATATGTTCTTTCCACTTACACCTGCATTGGTTTAAGAAAATGAGATAAAGAACCGACCTACTTCATTTCATTTTGTTTCGTACATGCATCCAATGCCTGACACATTGATGATATTCAAGAAAACATTTAAGGATGAGAAGTCAACAAGATAAATACCAAGCAGAAGAAATCCTGCTCTCCAACCACCATTTTTTTCTTTCGCTGCTGGTTTCCTGTATATATCGATTGCCCCATCTTTGGTGCAAGCGTCCAGAAGTCCAGTTCCTCTTTCCTGCATATTACAGATCAAGTTCAGTGTCGATTGGATCTCCAGAAGCACGATGTTATTGTACTCTGAGCATTTAAAATTGTGGAATGGCACTTACCATGTCTTTTCAACCAGAAAGAATGTAGTCCTATATAATAAAAACAGCTAGTTACTATTGTTGTAGTGAACAGTTATTTAAGCTACTGGCATTCATGCCGGTTCAATAAAAGCAAGGAAGTAGCTAAACAAGTTCGATTAAAATAACAAACAACAATGATAATAACAAGACTACTGGTAAACAATATGAAAATAAAGTGAGACTAAGATAAGAATTTCTCTAAAGTATACTAATCATTGAGAGTTAGAAGAAAGCCTCCATTTAGCTAAAATGTGTACTTTTATGATCACATGTTGCATTATTAAATCAGCACTATGGGCACATCAGGTCCACTTAATTCTTACTCCCCCCTTTCCCATAAACCTCCTTAAAAAAATAACGTTTTTGTCGCTTGAGCCAAACAGGAAACAGGATCAAGAATTACGTTTTCTTGATACGCCATCGATGCTCTTGGGGCTTTCTTCTAGAATCCCATGACAAAGTTTTCCACACATGGATTCATTACAATCTTGATACCTATCCTAATCTAACACAACAAAATTCAACCACATTTTTAAGGCCATCCCACGTTTATTTTTCTGTCAATTCATCCATTTCAGGAGGAGCTGATTGCTCATGATTCATGGAAACAGGCCGAACAAGTCGAATAATACTATTTTATTTCCCAACAAACAAAGGCACACACAGACAGAAAAGGGAGCTGCTTTCCTTCTGTTGCTTTGGGAGTGAACAGAGAGTGCTTAACCCTCAATCATATCGATCGGTGAGATGCTCTCATTTCCTCCTTGACAGACATGCTAAAGATCAAATCTTTGTAAAGTATTAATGAATCGGTTGTAAAGGGATTTCGACAATGATTATGTTGTATGAAGTATTTCTTAACTTGAAATAAACAAACAAGTATAAAGAATTATACTGCAAGATTGTGTAGACAAACAACAGGAAGAAGTAAATCATGGCGACTTGACAGACTGTATTTCCATCCATCATTATGCTGCACATGAATTCTTGATTTGAAAAATCAAGAAAAAGACAAATAAAATCGAGTACTCAAGCAAGATTCACACATAAGAATACAACGATTAAGTAAAAATCCGATTCGACTACGTATCCTGAAATAGTTAAACAAATTTCATGTCAAAAGATTTGGTTCCAAACCAAAGTTGCAACCTTTTTCCCTGTTTGCAAAGTATAAAATACTTGAAAAACTTTAGCTCCAACATACGATGGATTCATACGTATACAAGCAACAAAAAGAAACTCTAGAATGCGACTTTTACCTCTCCATGAACCTTGGAATCATTGCAAGCAGCAGAAATGTCAGTGTTGCTACTGGCCTGCTCTTGTGTCTCCATTTTTCTTGACAACAGGTCTAGAGTGAGAGAGAGAGAGAGAGAGAGAGAGAGAGAGAGAGAGAAATTAAGAAGGAGAGGAAAGCAGATACTGACGATGTTGAGACGTGGGTTCCATGCAAATGCTGGCTTGACACAGTGGCAGGAAAAACGATGTACAGAGAGGCCATTCAATGTTATTGTTGCCTAGGAATTTATTGCTGAGGATCAGTTTGTTAGAATTTGTAATCAATTTAAGTTTATCTGAATAATTATATCACAAGAGTGTGATACTAATCATCTTTAAGTTGCTTGGTATATGATATGGTTTAAATTTTCGATGACGAAACTCAAAATTTAGCATTCTTGTAAGGAAAAAAAAAAAAAAATTGCGACTTTTGGTATCATCAAAACAATTGTTGCAGGGTAAATTAGGATAATTCTATCGAGGTTAGGTCAAAATATAAAAATATTATTTATTTTTTAAAATTATAATCACCCTTTTAGATTGTAGATATAATTATAATTTCAATCTCTATTCAAAGTCAAAATATGTATGTATATATTAAGGAAGTATATATTAAGGAAATATTACACTGACACCCCTCATAAATTGTTGCTGTAATTTTATTTAATCTATATTTTTTGACCTAATGTCAACGTAATTTACCCATTGTTTTGGGAGAATAAGTTATGCTAATTACGGAAAAAAACATATGCATGATTTTTCCAATATGAAACTTCAAAATTAATTCAAACATAAGAACTTAGTAATTCGGGATCAGGCCCAACTTTCTTTTATAATTATCCATTTACCCCTCATTCCGCGAAAGATATTGCAATTTTACCCTTCATATCAGTCAAATACTGAACTCACAGCATCGACAAAGCAAAACCTCTCTCTCTCTATCTCTCTCTCGCTCGCATGGCGTCGTTAATATCCAATCTGTCTTCCGCAATTTCCCGCCTAACCCTTCTTCGCAAGCCCTCATTGCACTTCTCCGTCAAAACCCTCCGAAAATTGGAAGCCGATCGCAAATGGTGTGGGCCCATATCGCCTTTTCTCCATGCTTCAACTAATTATGATTTTGCTCACTTTTCTTCTTGCCCACAAGCCAAAACCATGAACGCATTAGGCCAAGATGAAGAGTTAGTTGTTCTGGGTATTGAAACTAGCTGTGACGACACTGCCGCAGCAGTAGTAAGTCTTGTGTGCGGGAACGGGGACATTATAATTTTGCGTAATTATTTGGTGGGCCGGGATTATTTCGTGAAATTAGTGAGAAAAAGTTTGTGGGTCTTGGTTATTTGTTGAAATGACTGATAAAAGTTTGGTTCTTTTGAACGTTGACGTGATGATAGGTTCGAAGCAATGGTGAAATTCTTAGCCAAGTTGTGTCTTCTCAGGTATATATAAAAGTATTGGCGTGCGATAGAGTGCTAGCATGCGTGATATTCTGGATTATTGTTTTCTCTCTTTCTGGTTTTATTTAGAGTGGAAATTATGATAGCCCTTGGTGGTATTTTGGTTGAATTTTGATCCATTGGCATGGATTTCTTTCCCATTATGCATATATTTTAGTTTAAATATTTTCTGGCGTGATGGCTATTATTGCTTAGCCTTTAGCCATTCATGTTTGAATGCCTTTATTAGATGTTCAACAGACAGTTTTATGTGATACATAATTTATGAAACTTGAAATATTGAAATAGTGTTACTTTAATTGACAGCTTAGGAGCTTGAATGCTACATGGATAATTGAGTAGCACACCTTGTGGGCCTTGGATGCCTTTATTTGTTTTTTGTTCATCCCTTCTCAACTAATGCAGCAAGTTTCATTGATACCTAATACTAACCTGATAGGCATTCATGACAACATTACTCATTTGATCCTTCCTGTATAGTTAATCAGTATGGAAGAGGACAATTATCTGAATATCCATACGAAGCTTAAGTTACGGAAAGAAGTAAAAGTTTTTAAATAAGCATAGAGGCAATATGTTATTGAAGAGAGACTCTTTTTGAATTCTGTCCTATTTGTTTTTGTCCTGCTTTAGTGAATTTTATAATTTTTGTTATCACAAATTTCGATCATTAAGCGTTTCTAGAGTGGGAAAAAAATAGTTTTTGTTCAAG
Source organism: Sesamum alatum (assembly GCA_034509735.1). Classification (NCBI taxonomy): domain Eukaryota; kingdom Viridiplantae; phylum Streptophyta; class Magnoliopsida; order Lamiales; family Pedaliaceae; genus Sesamum; species Sesamum alatum. The sequence goes on from JACGWO010000012.1 coordinate 28,398,287, forward strand.
TTCTTTTGATCACATGCTCAATAAACTTGGAGTACTTTTTGGCACAAAGAGGGCATACAGCCCAAGCGCTGGCGCATATACCGGGCACTCCTAGGTGTATGCCCCTAGCATTTCCTAGGTGTTTCTTAAGTCCCCGGCGTCAAGGTGTTGTTCCAAGGGGTGCCTTGGGGGCGCCCTTTGACTTCTTTAAGAACATTGAAGTCAACCGTCCATAAGGCTTGAGCATTGGTGCTCATGAGTCCTTCAGCAGCCTCTTATGATTGGGTCGAGCGAATGGCAGTAAAGGTTCATAGTATTAGTAAACAATTTTGCCCTTAAATTTTCATAAAAATCTGAATGACTAAAATGGAACATAAGTGCGAGCTTTTGCTTTATTAGATCTTATTTTTCACCCACATGAAACGAGGTAGGTTTTCACTCATTTTAATGATTCTTAAAGAGAAGATGTATGGGCCTCTCTGTCTAATCACTGAAGAATGGTTAACAATTTATCATTATCTAACTTAAATGGTGAGTTTTGTGTCTGCAATTTGCCATGCGTTAGAGCAGAGCATATTTTCAAGTGTAAGGAGTGCACGTGGCAACCCTGTGTCTCACACTCAAGCGTGCATCACGAGTACTTGTGTATAATAAAAGTGTAGTGCCGTTCATGGACTTCGATCTTGATGGTCTGACACAGCTGGTTATACAACTATAATCTGTTTTGACTTTTCAGTTGTAAAATTAAGTACACAGCTGTCATGTTAAATCCATTTTAATTGATGGTCAGTGCTTAATAATTAGTTAGTTTTTTCTGCTGATTCTGTGTGAGGATACTTTTGTGTGAGCATCTTTTCATTTTCAGATCAAATCTTTGAATTGCATAGCAACCTTGGTTGCCGGTTCTACTTTTTGTGCCATGTAAAGATATTGTGTTTTGTAATTTTATTTAGTTAATCTTGTTTACACTGCTTGCCATGTATGATGTACAGAATCTGTATAATCATGACATTTGCTTATTTTTACCCTGTTTCACCCCATCAAGGAAGATCTGCTCGTCCGATATGGAGGAGTTGCTCCTAAAATGGCAGAGGAAGCACATTCGCTAGTGATTGATCAGGTCATAGACTTGCTTGATTGGTACCACCTTCTAATATTTGCTTAATTTGCTTCATTAATCTCTCTCTTTGACTGAGGGACTTTATTACATTTTAGAATTTTTTCTGTCAATAATTGCATTTCATTTTAACTATTTTTCAACTTTTATTTTTCATTCAAGGATGTTCTCCTCCATGCCCATGGCAAGAATGAGATGTCAAGCTCACATGGTTCCTTCCTTCTATTGGATCACATATCCTATTTAGTATTCTAACATATTCATTGAAACATGATCAGCTACGAAATGTTTAAATATTCTCAATCATGTTATGCATGTGTTCTCTCATCTGACTCTGAGGCACTTTTGTTAATTGCAATCTTATCTTTTTAGTGCCTGATTATAATAAATTACCCGCTCCATTTTTTGGTAATGTAAACTACAGATGGCTGTTGCTTATATACCTGTTAGAAGTCACAGTTATATGCTGATATATGATACTCTAGTAGTAATTCTTTATAAATGCACCATGCTAAGTCTCTTCTCTGGATTCCTTCAGCTGAAAATGTGATGAATATCATTCACTTACAAATAAATTCTGAACATTCACTATCATGCCTGCATTTCAGGGGAGAGTGGTACCGGTGAGAAAATTGTAACTGCGTCAATCGTTGTGCTCTTATGTTTGTTGTCCTCTAACCTATAAGATCTCTCTGTCTGCAGGTAGTGCAGGAGGCTCTTGATAAAGCTAAAGTAACTGAGGAAGATCTTTCTGCAGTTGCTGTTACAATTGGTCCTGGGTTAAGCCTTTGTCTACGTGGTATTTGTTGCAGAGCGTTCTTTTTCTGCTTGTCTTTCTTTCATCTGTTTGTGTTCTGCTTTATGCCGTATCTTGAGCATTATTCTTCGTCATGGATCAAAGGGTAAAAAAATGTGGTCTTAGCATATTTAGTATTCTGGTCCTATATCATGCTACAAGTTGCATCATGAGGTGGGTATACAGCAGTCATACTCATAGTCAAAGCATTTCTTTTGGTTTAGCAATCTTTTGAGTTTTAGAAACATTGTTGTTTTGGTATAGTGGTTCTATTCTTGATTTTATCTATATTATGCCACAAGGTGCGCTAAGGTAGTTTGAAATACAGGAACCGCCACATTATGACACTTCATTTTGGTTATTGAAACCTTGTGGATTATGACACAATTATTGAGTGAAAACGGCCTTTATACTTGCTTATTGCATTTCATGCAGTTGGTGTGAGAAAAGCGCGGAAAGTTGCTGGTACTTATGCTTTACCAATTGTTGGTGTCCATCACATGGAAGCCCATGCTTTGGTAGCAAGGTAATGATGATTTTTTGTGAAAATTGTTAATTATTTTGAACAAACCAAGTAGAATGTATTGATCTGTGACTAATATGAACTTTCACTTATGGTTTTAATTCAAAATTCATCACTTATGTATTTTTATTTTTTCCCCTTCAAAATCAACCCATGGGGCATTGACTAAAGTTAAAATCCACATAGTGGCTAGAAGCCTTTCTACCGAGGCATACTGTGGTTTCATCATAATTTTAGTTTAGGCCCAATTTATGTATTTGAAAATGATGAATCTGCGGTGGATTTGCTGACGAAGAGAAATATTTTTATATTATGAACCCAACCATGAGAATAAAGCAGTGGATTTAGATGTGCCTTAAGTATAAAATCCAGCCCACAGATTAGCAGGTGGATGTATAATTTGGAAGTAGGAAATAGAAGGGAAACGTAAAGATGTAAGTTTCTAACATATAACAGGCTTATGACATGCTGAAGAGTTAACATGTTGCTTTCATCTAGGTTAGTGGAAAGAGAGTTACAGTTTCCTTTCATCGCCTTGCTTATCTCAGGTATGATCATCACTGCAGTAAAAAGTTTCTCATTTGATTTTGCACTCAAATAGTTGCATGGATCATCATAAGTGAAAGACATACAAAGAGTTCAGGAAAAGTAATGGATTATTATTGTTTTATACCACTTCTTGAATCCTATGCGAAGCATCTTGAAACTACTTGCAATGATTAGTTAATCTAGGCTTTTCACAGTAGCAATTTTTTGCATGCTTATGGCCACGATGACTAACATTTATATTTGACCTGTTTACTTAGGAGGCCATAATCTTCTTATTCTTGCTCGTGATCTTGGCCATTATATACAACTTGGGACCACAATAGACGATGCAATTGGAGAGGCATATGACAAGACAGCAAAATGGCTTGGTCTTGATATGAGGAAAAGTGGAGGCCCTGCTGTTGAGGAGCTGGCTCGAGAGGGTGATGAAAACTCAGTCAAATTTAAGGTTAGTATATTCTAAACTTCTCTCTGGTTTTGATCATGTTGAGTTCAAACTTTTTGGACAATGAGGTTAATGTTGTGATGTTCCACAGGTCCCTATGAAACAGCATAAAGACTGCAACTTCTCATACGCAGGTCTCAAGACTCAAGTGAGGCTGGCAATTGAATCAAAAAATATGTAATTGTCTCTTAAGCCATTTGTTTTTCAATAAATTATTTTGCTGCTTAACTTTCCTGGCCCTGGTCAAGTTTTTACTCTTGAATACATTTGCATATCATTATCTTTGCTGCTTCTATTTTTACTTGTATTATTATTCGATGTTTCTTGTGTTGTAAATAACTACAGTAGCCCTTCTGCCATGAGAAAATCAAGTAGAATGTTAGATGAACTGGATATCCATTTTCCATGAATTATCAATGTCTGGAATTAGATTCCTCAAAGATATGTATATTTGTCGTTTTCATAGTCTCATCTGTAAATGAGAAATATACACGCTTTAGTCTCTTATGTTGTATTAGAAATGGCAGTGTTGCATTATTGGGTGGTGAACATTAGGACTTCTTTCCCTAATGATAATATTTGCTTAGTCATCTCATTGTTCATCTCAGACTTGCAAACTGAAGGCTCTGATTGGTGGCAATATATTTTATGATTGTCTTCCTATCTTCATTTGTAATTGATTCATGCATGAGTTGTTTTACCAATAGAGCATACTCAAAATTTTCGAAGATGATCTGAAAGTAACCTCATTTTGGAAATTATAGATTTTAGTGCTCTAAATCTCCCTTATGCTAATTTGAAAATGAATTCCCGTCTCTGATAAGAATATCGCATTGATTATGTAAAACTTGTTAACCACCCAAACTTCCATGTTTAGACCTTGATAATATCTCACATGTTGTTGGCACTTCACAGTGATGCTTCAATCCCCATTGCTTCAGCTAGTAGTGAAGACAGAAGAGCTCGGGCTGATATTGCTGCCTCTTTCCAGGTAATTCTGATGTTTTTCTCATCTGCTCCCTTCTCCATGTTGTGATACTAAACCTACATAACACCATCTATATTTACCTGAAAGATTCACAAAAATGCCTCATGCAGCGAGTTGCAGTATTGCATTTAGAAGAAAAGTGTGAACGAGCAATTGAATGGGCAATGAAGATGGAACCTTCTATAAAGCACTTGGTCTGTAAAATACATCATTACTGGTCTTAGTCCCCTCACGTTACATGGAGGGCTCAATTTTCTCTCTGCTTGTATTCTTACTGCCCTTCCTCAATACTATTTTCCATTACATCCACGCGATATTATATCTTGTACAGGTGGTATCTGGAGGTGTTGCATCTAATCAGTATGTAAGGTCTCGGCTCAATAAGATAGTGGAAAAGCAGGCCCTGCAACTTGTTTGCCCTCCTCCCAGCCTCTGTACTGACAATGGTAAGACGACTCTTCTGAGTATTTTTTTTCTCATTCCATGCCATGCCGATCTGCTACCCCATGCTGTCCCTGTTCAAAAGATTTGTTAATTCATATAAACTTCGATCCTGTAATAGATGGATCAAAGATTTTATTAAAGAAGGAAGCTACTTTCTGAAAACACAAGTATACGGCTAGATAACTCCTCCAGTCTGCTTCCTAATGAAATTGGAGTAGAGTCTAATAGTCGCTGCCCCAGCGTGGTAACATAAAATAAGAACTGTTTTTCACGGTGAATAAGTTTGCAGTTTTCAGTTCGGGACAACTATATATATTTGACAGGAAAGTCTCCTGAGCTCTATTCCTGTTATAATAAAATCTCCTGTAACATTCTCACACACTTGCGCTTATGAAAGGTGTAATGATTGCTTGGACCGGCATTGAGCATTTCCAGATGGGACGATACGATCCTCCCCCACCTGCATGCGAACCTGAGGATGCTATGGTTCGTTTCTTTTGCTTTCAGTATATCGGAAGTTTAAACTTTCTTGAGTTCTGCTTTGAGTTAAATCCAAGAAAGAGCCTCAGTTCTTGCTAATCCGAGAAAGTTTGATCTTATGAATCAGCTTGATCTTCGACCAAGATGGCCGTTGGGAGAAGAGTATGCTGAAGGAAGAAGTGAAGCTCGTTCGTTGAAAACGGCTAGGGTTCATCCATCACTTACCTCTCTAATCCAAGCATCCACACAAACAACGCCGTAGAGAAAAGCTCACAGCTGCCTTTCCAATGGCATATGGGGGAAGAAGTGATCTTTTGTTCCAGAAATGTGAAGAATCAAATATCAAATGCATGCTTCAGTATAGATAAAACATAGGGCCATTATAGAACAGTGTTTGTTGTGCTTTTAACAGGATAACAAATGCTGTATAGTGCAAGCTTATTTGTAGAGTTGCAGGGGCTTATTTCTTTCATTTCCATTACCCTATTTCTTGGAAAAACTGAAATGTATTGGTATAATTTATATTTTCTAATATCATTTATATTTATTGAAAAAGTTTGCCATTTCAATTAAGATAGCATGTGGTATTACAAATTTTATCAACTACTATTTTCTTGTGATAAAAATAGAAACATATTTAAATTATATATTTGACTTCTTAGTTAAAAATTTATTTAGGTTATATTTGAACTGATGGATATTTTAAATTCCCAATCCCTAATAACATATTATTTGAACCTATTTGGATAATTTTAAATTTAAAGTATTTAAAATTATTTAACTCTAATTTTGAATTGTTTTTTATTGAATTCCAATTGATTTTAATTCTTTTTTGATATGGAGTCATTTAAAATACTTTTTGTTTTTTGAATTCTTTTCTTAGATTTAAATGTATCAATTCAAATGTAAAGGCTAGTTTATTTGATACCAAGTAAATATTTCGCTAAAATTAGAGAATAAAATAAAAAGTTTTCTATGAAACTCAAAGGTTTAGTAGTAAAATTATGAAAAACGGAATGTTTTCAAAGAAACTAGATAATTTCTAACCTACAATCTATTTTGTTTCCATAAAATAAAAAATTGAAACTTTTCCTAATTTTGATGGAAACATCTGGAAATCTTAAACTATATTGTTAATGCCAAATCTTTTTATTATGAGTATTTTTATTACCTTTCATATATTTTCGGAGGTGAATATGACTATAAGCGTACTTTAAGGCCATCTTTACTTACTTGGTAGGGATTAGGGAGTGATTGACAAAAGTTTGATTAAAACTCGGATTAGAGAGTGTAGGATTGTTTAGTGAGTGATTTATTTGTATTTTGCAATTGGGATTAAATAATGATTAGCTTTGACTTTAGTGTAGGCAAATAGTGAAATTTCTGTGAAGTTATCATTATACCCTTGTATTAAAAAATTTATGAAGAGACATGTTGAGTGTAATTGAAGACTCCTACACCCCCTCTTGTATTCCATTTCATCTTCATTGTAATGCTTCCATTTTCCCACCGTTGGAGGAGCTTCCTCACCCATTGTTCAGCAAAACAAAGTTTTGGATCGTCTGGTACGTTGGTGGTGTAGAGGTTTCATCCCGAAGTCCCCTAACGAAAAAGGTTAGTCCGTTTAGCTTCCTTCTTCCTAATACATCCACACCCGAGCCAGAAAAACCAACTTGCTGTTACACATTTCCTTGCATAAAAACAGTGATACAAAGAGGACAACAGTGAAGGGGTTCACGACGGCAAGAAACGTCAAGTTAATGGCCTCGCAATTCTTAAACAGAACACGATAAAATTTTTCGAAAACAAACAGGTACCTTCCAACACCGACGAGGCACCAAACCGCTTTCAACAATTTTTGAGAGTAAGATGTTTTTCACCTAGGGTGCGGCCAAGATTTTGAAGGAGCAAACCAAGGAAGAACATCAATAATGGAGGAGGAAGGGAGATTTGTAAATAATAGGTGGGTTGCTTTGTAAATAATGAGAAATATGTGGGTATTCTAGGTATATATTTATTAAAGTTGAGGTCAAGATGAGATTTGTAAAAATTGTCCAGACAAGTGGACATTTCGGATTAATTAATTTTGGGGAGGGGGGATTCCAATCAGACAACAAACCTGCAAAGTCACGGGCTTCCATGAATAATTTCGGGTCATGTGAAAATGAAGTAAACAAGAAAAAATGTAGGATTAGGGAGTTAATCATGCATTTTCAGGGCAAGTAAAAATGGCCTAAGAGTATAAAATGTAATTAACCCTTCCCCCCGCTGACATTGTTAAAACTATTAGTATGATATTATACTAAGATTTAAATAACATACTATTTAATTATTTATATGTTAGAAAGAGTTTAGTCTCAAATTTATTGATCTTTGAATTTTCGAGGGCCGATGTGATATCAATTATAAAAAGGGGTAAACTGCATTTAATTTTTTTATTTTTTTTATTATGGTATGTACAAGGATAAGTTTGTGCACTTGAAATTTCAAATTAAGGGAGTGTTTAAAGGTTTCAATAGTAGAAGGGGACTTTTAATAGTAGAACGGGGCAATATTATTCTATAAGTTTATTTATTTATAGTCATCTCATTAAAACATAATTTAAATGTGGGGCGAAGGGAGAAATACCGCAAACCTCAGGGACTAAATCGATAGACATAATAGTCATATTTGTTTTCTAGCCACCCCTAGAGTTCCCAAATTACACGAACTACCCCCAATTCCAGAATCTGACGAATTTTCGATTTCAGCGGGAAAAGGAGGAAAACCAGAGCGCGCGAAACACACACAATACACACACTTGGAGGGTGAGAATGGAGGTATCGAGTCTACCAATTTCTGCATCACAGAGAGGAAAGTTGATATCGTCAGGCTACACGTCTCTCTCCTCTTTATCCTCCGTCTCTCCTTCCCGTTTAGCTCAAGGTATGCGCGCAGTTGTGTGTGTTGTTTGTGTATATATTATGTGCATAATCTTTATATACACGTTTTATTCTCGCTTTGGAATTCTTTTGCATTGTACTTTGCGAGATTTGCGGTCTAGTGATGTTTCTTCAGTGCTTGTACTGTTGCAGCTTATTGAAATGTATGTCGGATTGTTTTTCGTTGACGATGTTGATTTTTTTCAATTGGTTGAGTAGATGTGAAGATTTCGGAAAATGAAGCAGTGGAGATTTTGAAAGTTGCATCACGAAGGAGTGGGTCAGACAAAATTGAGAACGGAAATCATGCTATTATGAATGGTAAAATTAAGTTACATTTCTTTATATGTTGACATGCCGTTCTGGCATAAAATTGACTGATGAAGCTATGTTCAATTTTTAAATTTGGTTATATATATATATGTTGCTTTAGATTTTCTTGATCATCAATTGTTACTTGGTTATAGGAAATTTTTAGCCTTTCTTTTACTGTTAGTGGAAGAATAATTGCCTGGAACTGCTGAATAGCCTGAATTCTGGACTGAGGTTTTTTATTTTCAGCAAAATGATGTTTGTAAATGTAAAATATCAGCAGCCCATTTTATATGTTTGCATCTCCTGAGATATAAAAAAAAAAGTACAGCATTTTTGCTCTTTCTACTTTCACATGCAATTGCTAATAGTCAGCTGGTGAGCAGTTGTTTTCTAAGCGAACAAGGTTTCTATCTTAATTGCTAAGAGTTACTATTACTGTGGGAATTATATAGTGGTTATTTGTGTAATTTTTCACATTTAATAATCTGATGTTTGCAAGGAATTCGGAATCTATATGTCATGATATGCCAACTTGTGGAACAAGATAATGCATGTTCAGGAACCCTGGTCTATGAGGTACTAAAAGCTCCAGAGTAAGCATAGAACAGGAGACAAAGTAGATTATATCTCTTTTTGCTTTCTGCTGTTCACAGATGGATGCTTTCTTATTATTGTCTCAGGAATAAGTTGAATATGTGGTCGAATCTTATGGGACTAGTACATGTAGCTTTTTTCATTTATGCTACACAAGTCTAGATTTACCTTCATAAGCTTCTCCTGTTGGGATTTGTTGCAGTACAGTTTCAGTGTTCACTTATGTTCAATAAATCTTTTGTTCTATACTAAATGTTTGCCAGAGTATTAGTTGTCCGAAAGTAATTGTATTCCTGACCAAAGCCTGAAAATGCAGCAGCAGTGGTTCTTTTTTTTTTTTCCTCTTTTACTTCGTCTGAGATCAGCCCATAGCATAACTGTGCAGTTCAGAAAGTCTTGAATCAATTTTGGATCAATAAGATTTCACAAATCATTTTGTCTAGGAGCACAGACTGCCTGGGATATGCTGCATGAGGAGGAATCTTCTGTATGCATCACTACATCTTGCTCAGATTTGGATGTAATCCTAGGTGGAGGAATTCGTTGTAAAGAAGTAACTGAGATTGGTCAGTGGCAGACATTTTTATACCCCAAGTAAATATGTACACCCATATAGTATTTACTTTCAATTTTCTGTATATTCTTACTACACTTCTAGTCGTGATTTTATTAGGTGGAGTGCCTGGCATTGGGAAAACGCAACTTGGGTGAGGATTATCCCAATCTAGTATTTCTGTGTTGAAGTTGAGAATTCACCAACTATATTCAACCTAACATTCAATGGATATTTATAGGATTCAACTTGCTGTAAATGTCCAAATTCCAGCTGGTTATGGTGGCCTTGGAGGAAAAGCAATTTATATAGGTATGTATAGGCAGTAGATATTCAGTTGCTGGCTTTTCTGCATATGAAATTGCTGTTATCTCCTTAATGTGCAGCTCATAGCATTGTATTTTTTGATGTTCAGATACAGAAGGCAGTTTTATGGTGGAGCGTGCTTTACAAATTGCAGAGGCCTGTGCTCAGGACATGCTAGAATATGATAACTTGCTGCAGAAGGATCCCCAAGCCCGTAGAGTATGTAAACAGCCAAAGGCTTTCCTCGAAAACATATTCTACTTCCGCATATGCACTTATACCGAGCAAATCGCTGTGGTAAATTACTTGGAGAAGTTTATCTCTGAGCATAAGGATGTGAGTAGAGCAATTCATGGTGGTTTAACTTGTGGCCTTCAACAACTTTTAGTTAGACACTTTGTGGGGTTTACAGCTTCGGTATCTTGCTTTTGTCACAGGTTAAGGTTGTGGTTATTGACAGCATTACTTTCCACTTCCGTCAAGATTTTGAGGACATGGCTCTTAGGACTCGGCTACTTGGTGGAATGGCCTTAAAACTGATGAAACTTTCAAAACAGTTCGATTTGGCTGTAAGGAGATCTGAATGCTTGTCATCATGCAAGAAATGCTTCTACTTTTACATCACCATGTTGTTAACATTATCTAAATTCTCCATCAGGATATGCTCAATTTATGGTTAATGCAAAAACTTCTGCAGGTAGTTCTATTAAATCAAGTAACCACAAAGTACAATGAAGGTTCATTCCAGTTAACTCTAGCTCTTGGTAAATACTGCACACTCCTTAAGAATGTTTTCACTTGTCCTCGTCTTTACATGGTTTCCCTTCTGTTTGCTTTAGATTTTCCTCAGTTATTTGAGGTTTTCATGGGATACTAGGAAGCTTATAGAACTTAAACAACATTTATACGTTTTCTAACTTGAAAACCATGGCTCAACAGGTGACAGTTGGTCACATGCTTCTACAAACCGGATCATATTGCACTGGAATGGCGACGAGAGGTATGCACACCTTGATAAATCACCTTCTCTGCGATCAGCATCAGCTCCATATGCTGTGACAGGCAAAGGCATCAGAAATGCAGCTCCAAACTGTAAAAGAGTTAAATTAATGTAGGCTTCCGGTTAGTGAACAAGCAGCAGACATTCTTTCTCTTGGATGAGGTAATCACGGAAGACCTTGCCTTTAACTGGTTATTGCAACCAAACAAACTATTTGAGGCATGCTTTTTAGGGTAAAGCATTTGCTCTTCCCATACATCCCTCCTCCGGACTTGCTTCACTAGTGAATTTCCTTATGAGATATGCTTTGTGCATCCTGTTTAAAGTTATTAAAAGCTTCCATACGTGATTAGTAGTGCTAGTCTACTTTTTCATTTTTATGCAATTAAACTGCTTATTCACGACTCAATATTCCACGAGCGATGGATTCTTCTGCCGCTCTAACTTGGACTTGTTCCTTGTGTAATCTTGGATTTCACCCTGCACTCCTAGTTCCTTCAGCCCATTTTGTCTTTCTCCAGGCACAACCACAAATAACAGCTCTTGGTGTTTAGTGATATCCAATCCAGCAATAGCCACCAAGATCCTGGTAAAATTTTCAGTTTCTCCAGGTAGTCATGTTTGTAAATTGTCATTGCTCAATGTGTTTCCATTACTACTCCATTACTTTCTACTGTAGTAAACAGGCTGTATGTTTTTCTAGTCAAAACCAACCGGTTCACGCTTTAGTCAAAACCAACAGGCGATATGTTTTTCTAGTCAAAACATGCCATCTGTGGTATTTTATGCGATTATATTATTATTATTATTATTATTATTATTATTATTATTATTATTATGAGAGATGGGAAATGGGGTTGATTTTAGATATTTGGTTTCATTGAGAAATGGCTTTATGACCATCGATCAAGCTGGTAAAATAAGGGGTGGGGTGGGTTTACACGTGAATCGTTGCGTTCTAAGTTCAAACCAAATGCAGCTGCTGCCCTTTGAACTTTGATTCACCTACCTGGGTTAGGTAACGTACATCAATAAAATAATGATGATTAAGGAATAAACAAATGAATAAAGAAGAGAAAACAAAATTGACAGCCTACCCATTTCGCTATGATGCGCGCATAAATAAATACAAAATTAGGGAATTTGCTGGTTGAAGTTGTTGAATTATTTATGTTTGTCTAAGTTGAATTATTTATTATGACATAAAAGATGGTAATATTTTCTCTGACTATATTATTTATAAACTGATAAAGTAACTCATGATAAGTAATTTTAGTAAAAACTCCAATATATCTTATTAAAAAAGAAAAAGAAAGAAAACAGGGAATCTTACATCACACCTTCACATATACGCACATTCAACTCAAAGTTAAGAGCGGTAAGAGGCAAATGTAGCTTTAGGAGCAAACAATAAGCCAAGAGCCCCATAGCCACCCCTACCCCTTTCGCTCCTTCAAAAGCTCACCAACCAAACAATCCCAATCCCAATCCCCTACCCCCCACCAACACCCCAATATCACTAAATAAATATATGCTTAGTAAACATCACCAAAACTTTGTTAACTTTTTTTTCTTTTCCTCACAAAAAAATAAGCTACTCTACTCTTCAGAATATTTTTAATTTTATTATATTTATAAGAGTAGTAAACGGAGAATACATATTTTAATTAAAAATATATTAATTTGACATTATAATAAAATATAAAATATAGTTTTATTAAATAATAGAAATATATTTTTATTTTATATAAAATTTATAAAAAATTAAATTATTATATGTTATTATGTGATTGACTATGAATAATTGATTAGATTGGACCACTTTGGTAAAAGATTATGAATTTTTTATATAGTGATAAATAAATAGGTTGAAATCAATAGGATATATATAATAAAAAATTTCAAATCCTCACCTCATATTTCCTTTTATCTTCTTCTCTCCCTCTCTCTCCTTTCATTCATTTTCCAGTTTCCACCAACACCAAGCCAGAGCAGAGCAGAGCAGCATGGCTTCGTCTTCTTCCCTCACTCTCTCCCAGGCCATCCTCTCTCGCTCCACCCTCCCCCGCCATGCCTCCTCTCAACCCCCTCTCTCTATCCCTTCCTTCTCCGGTCTCAAATCCGCTTCGTCTTCCGCCGCAGCTTATGTTTCCCGCCGCCGCAGCAGTCCCGCCGTCACCCGCCTCCCTGTCCGCGCCTCCGCTGCCGTCGAGACTCTCGAGAAGACAACCGACACTGAACTCGTTGAGAAATCCATCAACACGATTAGGTTCTTGTCAATTGACGCCGTAGAGAAGGCCAATTCCGGCCACCCTGGTCTGCCTATGGGCTGCGCTCCGATGGGTCACATATTGTACGATGAGGTGATGAAGTACAATCCTAAGAACCCCTATTGGTTTAATCGTGACCGCTTTGTGCTCTCCGCTGGACATGGGTGTATGCTACAGTACGCACTTCTTCACCTCGCCGGATACGACGCCGTCAAGGTCGAGTCTTTCTTTTATACTTTATTTCTCAGCTCATTCTGAACTTGTTTTCATTAGCAGATACATGACATGCCATCTGCTCTTTCAGGTCGTATTTTACGCGATTTATTTTTTTAATGAGACATGGAAAATGGGGTTGGTTTTAGATGTTTGGTTTGGTGATACAAATCATCGGTGGATCTGGGTTTCTATAATTTTTTTGGATGTCCCTTTGTTATTTCCGAACTGGGTTTGTGACAAATTTGTTAAAGATTTGAGTTTTGAGGTTAACTTACCTTGTCGATAACTTAGTTTTTTGGATTGAGAAAAAAATTCGTTTATTCATTTGTCTGGATTTGTTTTATACTGAAATTTTCCCTGTGTTTTGGTTATTAGTGCTCCGGTAGTACTTTTGTTTATTTTTTGGATACATGTTTCTTTTCTTTTGGTTATGAAGCTTGTTTGGTTGATATTTCAGTAGCCTTATGAGCATTTCATGTCTTGTTAGCTGATGCATTATACTTTACAGGAAGAGGATTTAAAGAGTTTCCGTCAATGGGGAAGCAGCACCCCAGGTCATCCCGAGAACTTTGAGACACCTGGTGTCGAAGTCACCACTGGTTAGAATCAAGTCTTAAAATTTCTTTTTATTTGACTGCACACATCAACCCGAGATCTGTAAATCTGATTGTGATTTCCACATTTCCTTTTGTGTAGGCCCTCTTGGTCAAGGTATTGCCAATGCCGTTGGTCTGGCACTTGCAGAGAAGCATTTGGCGGCACGATTCAACAAACCAGATAACGAGATAGTAGACCACTACACGTAAAGAACTGATTTACTCATCTCTTCATTTGTGTTCTTCAATCAAGGTTAGATGATATGTTTGATCTATGTCATTGCCTTGTATGCAGATATGTTATCCTTGGTGATGGCTGCCAAATGGAGGGTATCTCAAATGAAGCCTGCTCCCTCGCTGGACACTGGGGACTCGGAAAGCTGATTGCATTTTATGATGACAATCACATCTCTATTGATGGTGACACAGAGATTGCTTTTACTGAGAATGTTGACACCCGTTTTGAGGCTCTTGGTTGGCATGTAATCTGGGTGAAGAATGGTAACACTGGTTATGATGAAATTCGTGCTGCCATCAAGGAAGCAAAGGCTGTGAAAGACAAGCCCACTATGATCAAGGTCAGATATTTTTCATACATCATTACAACTGAAAGTGACATCAAGGAAGAATGGGGTCAAAAGAATTTCTCGTAGTTTCTGCATATTATGTTTTATATTTTGTGCTTGAATTTCTTTGGAGTTCTTTGGAGGCAAAATTGTTCTTTTGCTGATTAGTTTTTTCTTCTTTCCTCTGAGCAGGTTACCACGACCATCGGCTTTGGTTCCCCCAACAAGGCGAACTCATACAGTGTGCATGGAAGTGCATTAGGTGCCAAGGAAGTTGAGGCCACCAGGCAGAACCTTGGATGGCCATTTGAGCCTTTCCACGTGCCTGAGGATGTGAAGAGGTGAGGATCTCTTTTCTTACTTACCAGATTGGCATTATTATATTTCTTCTAACTGAATTCTAGAGATATTGAATATTCTTTGTGGCAGCCATTGGAGCCGACATACCTCTGAAGGGGCTGCTTATGAAGCTGAATGGAATGCTAAGTTTGCTGAATATGAGAAGAAGTATCCAGAGGAAGCTGCTGAGCTGAAATCTATCATCACTGGTGAATTCCCAGCTGGTTGGGAGAAGGCTCTTCCTGTGAGTGATGTGTTGCCAGTTCTTTTATTCTTGTTCTTGTTTTCAAGGATACATGTGTTTTATTCTTGTTCTTGTTCCACATGCATCTTTTATCTTTACAATGTGCCCGAGGATATGAATAATGAACACCAAGTAGAATGTAAGAAAACCCTTGCCGCAACATGTTAATATGTCCTATTTCTGTCTTGGACAATATGCCATGGCTATAAAATGAAGTATGTGTATACTTGTTAATGACATTTTTTTACTCTTCAAAGTGTGCCAAACCTTGCTCCTTGCTTGCAAGTGAACTTTTGCTAAGGATTTGCCTTCGTGAAATATGTTTCTGACTTCTATACTATTTTGCTTCAGACATACACTCCTGAGAGCCCAGGTGACGCCACCAGAAATCTATCTCAGCAAAATCTCAATGCTCTTGCAAAGGTTCTCCCTGGTCTGCTTGGTGGCAGTGCTGATCTTGCTTCCTCGAACATGACCCTTTTGAAAATGTTTGGAGACTTCCAAAAGAACACACCAGAAGAGCGTAATGTGAGGTTTGGTGTCCGTGAACATGGTATGGGAGCCATCTGTAATGGAATTGCCCTTCACAGCCCTGGTTTCATTCCCTACTGTGCGACCTTCTTTGTCTTCACTGACTACATGAGAGGTGCCATGAGGATCTCTGCCTTGTCTGAAGCTGGAGTTATCTATGTCATGACCCACGACTCTATTGGTCTTGGAGAAGATGGACCTACTCATCAGCCCATTGAGCATTTAGCAAGTTTCCGTGCAATGCCCAACATATTGATGTTCCGTCCAGCTGATGGCAATGAGACAGCAGGTTCATACAAGGTGGCCGTGCTCAACAGAAAGAGACCCTCAGTCCTTGCCCTTTCTCGACAAAAGCTGCCTCAACTTCCTGGAACCTCCATTGAAGGCGTGGAGAAGGGTGGCTATACAATATCAGACAATTCATCTGGTAACAAGCCTGATGTTATTTTGATTGGAACTGGTTCAGAGTTGGAAATTGCAGCAAAGGCTGCCGATGAACTCAGAAAGGAGGGCAAGGCAGTTAGAGTCGTCTCCTTCGTTTCCTGGGAGCTCTTTGATGAGCAATCTGATGAGTACAAGGAAAGTGTTCTTCCAGCAGCTGTAACAGCTAGGGTCAGCATTGAGGCTGGATCAACATTCGGGTGGGGGAAGATTGTTGGATCTAAGGGAAAGGCCATCGGAATTGACCGCTTTGGTGCTAGTGCACCTGCAGGAAAGATATACAAGGAGTTCGGCATCACAGCAGAAGCTGTGATAGCCGCAGCCAAAGAATTATGTTAAGCTTTGGTAATTTTGAGCTTCTTGGTTGCTTGTGAGAAATTTGGAGTTGGTTGAAATCATACTGAAAGCACAAAAAAAAAGGCCATTGTTCTTGGTAGCCCAGCTGAGAATTCCTAATAAAGAAGATAGTCTCTTTGTTTCTTTTTGTGTTATTGAAATTGAGAAGCAGCTTTTTCAGCCTAAATGTGATCAGGAGAGAGATTAGGCATATGAATCCTCCTGAATTTGTACACTTGAACATCATCTTGATTTTGTAACTCATATGTGCTTTTGATTTGTTACAAGGTTGGTTCTTGTCACAATTCCCACCAAATCGACAAAGAGGTTTCTTAGAACATATGATGTCTGTTAATTTGAGATGGATTAGATTATGAATTGGAGCCACTGAATTGAAGAAAGAGGTAGGGCAAACCTAATCTGTTGAAGAAAATTGAGGGCCTTCCAAGCCAATACAAATCCCATCTATAGGCAATTGCATGTGTGGTTGTTGAAGTAGGTGAGTTATGTGTGGTGGGTTGAGAGTTTGGGCTATCCATATTGTCTCCTACATTACCTTAAGGTAAGGGATCAAATCAACATATTTATCCCAATTCTTTCAATATTTGGACCTTATTTATTACATGTTGAAAGTTATGGTTTCAATTATTTTTATGTCCTGTGCAGGACCATTGTGACATGGAATAACCCTCCAACATTCAGCATATTCTCTCTCTCTCTCTCTCTCTCTCTCTCTCTCTCTCTCACGCACACACACACACACAGAGGCACACACATGATAAGATTTTCTATCATGTATGATCAAAGCATCCAACCAAATCAAAGCAACTATTAATTTCCTATCAAATCTAATCAAATATTAATTTCTCTCTTTACTTAATAAATAACCACATGTACCATGAATCCAGACATATATATGAGATAGTTTCAAATAATTAATCACACCATTTTACTTTAGATATTATGATCCTTGAACTAGGTTTTGAAGCTTCACCATTAATAACCATATATTTCCTTTTATTTATTAAGTATTGTTTTAATTAATTTGGTTGTGTTTTAGTTTCATAACATTAATGAATGGATTCCAAGAACATCCACATCAAATCTACTAACCTTGGCATCGATCTTACAACCTTAATTAGTTTTCTCATGAATTAAATTGCTATTCTCTTCCTATTTCCTCGCACGTATTTTAGGGACCATAATTTGATGCTGATTTAGGCCCATATATAATTGATGATGAAAGGTATTCAAAACCATATGCCACATTTCCCATCAATAAAAACAAAAATTTCCAACCAAAAAACAAGATCATGACAAATAATTTATCGAAACACTACATATTTAAATTTCTAGTGGATTTAATAGTTTCATAAAGTCTTGAAAGCAACACATAATTAGATAAAGTCTTGCACTGATGTGGAAGTGGTGTTTAGTGAAGGATTAATCGGGAAAATTGACTCGGCACAATTGCACCCCAAGTCTTTAGAGAGAGAAATATTCTATGAGTTGTCAAATCGATGAATAGTAAATTAGCCTTAAAAAATAATATATCTTGTATTTATAGTGATTTGATTATTTTATGGTGTGACAGGGTACATATTTTTTATCATGTGGTAGACCCCGAAAGTTACTCTTATGCCCTTGTGAGTAAATTGTAATTACTATTATACACATCATGCACTAACAAGCAGAAGCAATAAAATAAAATAAGTGTAAAAAATATTTTTGTCCTCCGAATGATTATTGTTTTTGTACTTTGCCGATTAAATCTTTTTTTGTTTCAATTTGTCATACCAACGGCACAAGTTTTACGATTTACCACCTCAAACCACTTTCCAGTGAAATTCTCCATCGAAAAATAGTCACTTGCAACGTAATATGTACACCAATCTTTCTTATTTCTAAAAAAATATTCATGGATTTGTTCAATTTTATGTTGAATTTCTCTTTCTTTATAAGAACCACAGTGTATTGCTTGAAAATGAACCACATTTGAAAATATATGCTGAAAAACTACACATATTCGTTGCATGCGGTCATTTTTCGGTGAGAAATTCCATACAAAAAATGGTTTGAGATGATAACTTGCAAAATACATATAGTTGATATGAGAAATTAAAACAAAAATAATTTAAATAACAAAGTACAAGATGATCATAGTTGAGGGCAGTGCAAAAATTTTCTGCCTAAAAATAAAATCAGCAGATGCATATGTTCCATACAAACTGGAATTCATTATTGTATTGTAGTGTATACACATTATTCACGTTGATGCAGCCTTTATTTTTAATTTGCTTCTTGCAAGAATCATGAAAGCCCAATCACTATAAGTCCCAAACCATGCCCAAAACACAGATCCACTGTTGCAGCTACCAAACATTGCGGTGGTTGGTGGCCCTAGTTGGTGGCTCCGGTGGTTGGTGGCTATAATCAACCTTCATTTTTTAAGATAAAATTAAATTAAAATATAAAAAATAATTATTATCATGGGTCCTACTTCTTTAATCTCCATAGCTAACCAAATTATTAGGGGTATAATTAATTTATATTTCATCTTCCGTTATAAAATTTTTGGTGTTAGAATATACGATAGGGTTTTCGGGTTAAGGTCAGAGTGAAGAAGGAAAAAATTGAAATATAATGTGTGTATTTAGGGTCTTTTATATGGAGAATTATTTATTTAGGTTCGTAAAAAATATCATTTGGAATAATAATGGTATGAATGATCTGAGTATTAATGTATGTTAAAAGTAATAGAATTTTGATATATTTTTATTTTGATTATAGAAAAATAGTATAATATATAATTGTGAATTGTTGAATTATATGTGATAAGTTGAATTAATTATATTAATGCATTCATTTACATGTTTTTTGAGATAATGTTATGATTTTATTTTTGGGGGTTGTGATGGTTACCTAATATTTGACAACCCTAAATAAAAAACCACACTGGCAAGGGAAGGTGGGTTGGTGAGTTGAGTACAATAGTTCATGTACTAGTTGCTGACACTGACCACCATTTGCCCTTCAAAGTTCAAACCTAACCCCTCCTTCAACAAGAACTAGTTGCAGGTTCTTGAATTTGCAAAACCTGTGAAAACCCATCAACAAAAGCCACCATCTGAATTGCTGAACGCCATAATTCTTTCCAGAAATGGCGCACGCTAGCAGTATGTCGCACAAACTCCACTCACCCAAATTCCCAACCCCTAATGCCAAATCTTCTGCTTCAACTTCGTGTTCGTTGTTTTTTGGCTCCAAGAATCTCAATAATCCATCGAGAAATTCGTGGGTTTTGAATAAAAGTTCGATCTTTACAGTTAGAAAGGTGAGCCAATTGAAGGTTTTGGCGTCCGTTGCCACGGCGGAGAAGCCCTCGACGGTGCCGGAGATTGTGCTGCAACCCATTAAAGAAATCTCCGGTACTGTTAAGTTGCCGGGCTCGAAATCACTTTCCAACCGTATTTTGCTTCTTGCTGCTCTCTCGGAGGTAATCTTTACGTATGAATATTGATTTTTAGGGATATGATTTATTTTATGTGTTTTCTAATGTCTAGATGTATGCATTGTGATTCTGGAGGTTTTTGGCCTTGGGATTGTGCGAAGATGGGCAGTTTTGATCTATTGTGATAGTTGAGAATTCATATTCTTTGTTAGTTATGTTCATTTCTAGATGCAGCTTAAGCAATTGGTGAAGTAGAAATTTTCTGTGTTAACTTCTTACGAGATCACATGGATAAAAGATTTACCGGCATTGTACTCTAGGATCTCCTGTGGGTTTAAGTTTCCGGATTCAAGATACCTCTCCAGTTCAATATTATGTAGATATAATTGTGTCTTGGATTCATATGTGGATGTGTAAATATGTTCTGTTGCATGCATATAAAGTCTGATCTTGAGGTGGGTTTACTTTCGCTCGTGCTTATACATATTTTCTTCCGAATATAATGTACATGCAAGTGTTTATGCATATGTGTGTTAACGTTCAACAAGATAGAGAAGGAGATTTAGGATTCTACAAAAGAGCCAAAAGAGCTTCTTCATAACTCATCTTTTACATTATTCTATTTCCCGAGCATGCTTGACACAAGGGCAACACCTGTCTTGATCCACCTCCTGGAGTTAATGCCTGAAATGCAAGTGGTTAAAGTTTTGCTCTTTCTGCGAACTGCTAAGACACTTCCTCATTTGGTTATTTGCAAACTAAGATTCTTGGGGCTGGACAAATATGTGACAGAATAGGTTCTAGGAAGATTGGTAATTCCTCGAAAAGTACCAAGGTAGGAAGTTTCCGAAAAGTATCACATCAATGTTTGTAGTCTTTCAAGTATCACCATGCTTTATAGCTTTCACATTGTCCATCTCATCATCTCATTTTCTGTTTGTAGTAGTTTACGACTCTCTAGGCCCTATGTCATTGGTTCATTTTTCATGTGTGCCTTTTGCCATATGATAAGTTAACTATTAACTCCTTTAATTAATTTTCAATGAATCTTGAATGTTTCTTTAGCATGTTCCTTGATACTTATTTATGTTGTACACTTGTTTTCTCAGGGAACAACTGTTGTGGACAACTTACTGAGCAGTGATGATATTCATTATATGCTCGGTGCCTTGAAAACACTTGGACTGCATGTGGAAGAAGACAAAGCTAAACAACGGGCAGTTGTGGGAGGCTCTGGTGGTTTATTTCCAGTATCTAAAGAAGCCAAGGATGAAATTCAACTTTTCTTAGGAAATGCAGGAACAGCAATGCGCCCTTTGACTGCTGCAGTTGTTGCTGCTGGTGGAAATGCAAGGTACATCATCAAGCTTTTTAGATTTTATCTTTAGGGTATTCACTTCCTCACAAGTATATATTTCCCAATTCCCGCCGGATCTCTGAATACTTTTTCTGGAATTCTATTTAAGTTTGAAATTTTAGCCTGTGATCTTTAGGGTCCTTCATGAACTGTAGTAGTGAGGCAAATTTTTCATTTTGCTGGACAAACTTGGCTGAATTAAATCATGTTTATTGGTCCACTTGGACGTTAAGCTCCTGCCAATTCTTAATGTAATATAGTTCTTTAGTGTCTCACGTTTTTATTATTTCTATGGCTTTCAGCTATGTACTTGACGGGGTTCCTCGCATGAGAGAGAGACCCATTGGCGATTTAGTCAGTGGACTTAAGCAGCTTGGTGCAGACGTTGACTGTTTCCTGGGCACAAATTGTCCCCCCGTTCGTGTTGTTGGAAAGGGGGGTCTTCCTGGGGGCAAGGTAGGGCTTCCATTCATTTGAAATAACACTCGTGACATTGAACCTGGCCGTGGTATTTATGTATCCCTGCACATTGCCGTATGCCTGCACCTGTCTTTCTTTTCACTTTTGCAAGATCTGTGAGTTTTATCATATTCTTATGCTGCTTGAATTGCTTTTGCTTCAGGCTTCAAAAGTAGGATGCAAAGATTATATTTCTTTAGTAGCCAGTGGGAAAATAAAAATAACTACTAATAAATAAAAACACTCTGATACCAGACTTAGGAGATGTTCATGCATGAAATCATAGAAGTCGCCCTTTCTCCATAAATCCTGCTGCACCGAGAAGCTTCGAAAATAATTTGTAAAACTGAACAGATAAAGATGTATAAATAATTGAAATTGCTGTTCTAAGTGTTCTTGGTGGCAAGTGATTTTATATTTCAATCGATGTGCATAAGATCACTGGTCAAATTTTGATCCGGGAAATGATAGTACATCTTGTGCAAGTTCAGTGAGAATCTACGATTTACTTCTCTCTGCATTTGCTTACTTTTGGCAGGTGGAGCTCTCAGGTTCTGTTAGCAGCCAATACTTGACAGCTCTCCTCATGGCCGCTCCCCTGGCTCTAGGAGATGTCGAAATTGAAATCATTGACAAACTAATTTCTGTTCCTTATGTGGAGATGACACTTAAATTGATGGAACGCTTTGGTGTCTCTGTAGAGCACAGTGACAGCTGGGACAGATTCTTGGTCCGAGGCGGTCAAAAGTACAAGTGAGTTTGAGTTCCTTTACGCTTGTGTGTTTAATCAATTTTGGGAAACTTAATTTCATGGGAGTTTAAAGAATGCATTTTTCATCAGGTCTCCTGGAAACGCTTATGTTGAAGGTGATGCCTCAAGTGCCAGTTACTTCTTGGCTGGTGCGGCTGTTACTGGTGGAACCATCACTGTTGAAGGTTGTGGGACGAGCAGTTTACAGGTGCTTATTCAGTATTATTCTTCAGCTTTTTGTACTTTGTTATGCTCGTTGGTGCAGTAGAAGTTACGGAATACTAAGATTGACTGCCTTCATCCGAGTTATCAAGTGATTTTCCCATTTAAGCACTTTAAGGTTAATATAATCTCTATCAAACTGCATGAATCTGAACAAGATTACTTTTGTTATCGTATGCTTCTATATGCTCATATCATGTCCTCGTATTTTCTCTTTCGAAGGGTGACGTCAAATTTGCTGAGGTTCTCGAGAAAATGGGTGCTGAAGTTACCTGGACCGAGAATAGTGTCACTGTCAAAGGACCTCCTCGTGATACGTCTGGAAGAAAGCATTTGCGCGCAATTGATATCAACATGAACAAAATGCCAGATGTTGCCATGACTCTTGCTGTGGTCGCGCTTTTTGCTGATGGACCCACTGCCATAAGAGATGGTATGGTGCCATTTCTTTCGGTTATAAACCTCTTTTGTGACCATCATCAAGATAACAGCAGAAACCACTAGTACAAGGATAATACATATCGATATTTGCACTGCTTTTGGTATTACATTCTTTCGTCGTAAATTGAACTTTTCGCACATCCATTTGCAGTTGCTAGCTGGAGGGTTAAAGAAACCGAGCGGATGATCGCCATATGCACAGAACTGAGAAAGGTTTGTCGCTCCTTCACACGCCTCTCCTTTTCTCAATCCTTGTCTAGTTTCTGCCTTTTTTTCATCTGAACAGAAGTACGTGCCTCATTTATCAGTTGGGAGCGACAGTCGAAGAAGGCCCAGATTACTGTGTAATCACTCCACCAGAGAAACTAAACGTCACAGCCATCGACACATATGATGACCACCGCATGGCCATGGCCTTTTCTCTTGCTGCCTGCGCAGACGTTCCGGTCACAATCAGAGACCCCGGTTGCACCCGTAAAACCTTCCCAAACTATTTCGACGTTCTCGCCACATTCTCGAAGCACTGAACAACTTTCCCTACGCCTAAACTGAAACCGAAATCAAGAATTCCACCACGAGTAGAGAAGGATGCCTGCAGCCATAAAATTTTGCCTTCCAATGATCACAAATATTTGTCTGTAACATTAAAACTCTGTTTAAACTGAGAATCATTCAATGTTGTAGAGATTGTTAATAGATTGAGTACTGTACTGAACTGAACTGTGGCCATGTCTGAAATAAATGTTGTCCCTTCTTCTCTTCTGGTTCTGGCTTTACATATTCAGACAAGTCCACAGCTATTTGTTATGAATTTTTCTCACATTGTGTCATGTGGGCAGCAATAATTAAATCTCAATTATTCAGAAAAAAAAATTAATAATATTGTACTGTACGTATCATGGGAATGGGGATGAACATGATGCCAAATTATAATGAGAGAAAAGACATAATTGTGTCGCTTTTAGTATGGGCAGGTCACATGGTGCACGCATTTGTTGTGTGTACAAATTCTGTTTTTTTTTTTCTTTTTAATTATTAATTATTGTATCCAATGTTTAATTAATTGCAAATTATTACAGCATTAAAATCAGCTCACGAGTTGTACGACTGATTAACTCTTGCTTTTTGGCATTTACAGCACTCGAAAGTGAGCAAAGATTCACATGCTTTGATCAAATTATATGGATGAAAAAAATTGGATCACATGACAGGATGTGTCTATTTCTTAGCTTTAAGGGTGTGCATAGTTTTGTAAACCGATTACACGTGATGATACTAGTAAATTGTTTACCGTATATATTTATATTTTAAATTTAGTTTCTCAAATTCGACTTTGATCTTCAAATCTTGATAGCCATTTAACGTGTGGTTAGATTCCCTCATCCCCTTAAAAAAAAAAAAAAAAGTTCAATTTTATTATTTTGACGTAACTTATCATTAATCAATTAATTGAGTTGATATTAATCTCTTTTTATTTAAAAAAAAAAAAACACGAAAACAAAGGTTCTGAATTCAAACATGGGTTGTCCCCGAACGTCACCCCATTGTACTAGAAAAGGGAAGGAAGAACTTACCTTTGAAGTAAATGGTGTGTGGTTAGGTATAGTGATTTTGATGATTAATGAGAGAGAGATTGAGATGAATGGCAATAAAGGGTTCTTGAAAAAGAGGGTTGTTGCCTTGTTTTCAAGTCTGTTTCCAGTGCATTTATACTAAAATGAGACTCCTCCCACTTCAAATTTAATGACAAGAAATGGTCATATTCTTGTCCTTATTCTTAACGAGGGAAACCCTTTTGTCAACAAACCGACCACAAATTTCTTTATCCATGTCCAAATGGTGGATTCAGACTGATGTAAAACTTATGTATGATCCGAAGCACATTATTGGATTTGGAGTACTTAGTAATAATAAGATTTACACTGCATTATCGTAATATGATTCACATTATTTGATATTTTAATATGAAATTCATATAGATATATATAAAAGGATCTTTTTGTTGTTGATTAATTTAAAAAATAAGATATTCTGCATAGAAACTTATTATATTAATCTTGAACACCGTTGAACTAGGAGATACTCAATGAAGTCAAGTCTAATATAAGGTAAGCGTCATTCAAATTTTTTACTTTTAATTCGATGTATGAGAGTTAAGTCTAATGCAAAATTAATTTCGTGACAAACTAAGTATACCCGTTACAACATAATTTTTATAAATGATTTAAAGTATATTTGCCTAGTGAAATTGCATTAGTTGCTATGTTCACCTACAATTTTGTTCTCCTTCTATAGTAATCTATTTACTATTTCACAAGTTTTGAATTGAATCCCACTCTAGCACAATCCTTTAATAGCAATGTCATCATAATAGAAAGAAAGTGTTTATTGTAACCCAAGCTTCAAAGCTATAATTTTTGCTATTTATTAATTTTAACACATAAAATAATAAGTCAAATCTATTTTCCGTACGTTCAATATTCACGTACTAAATAATTTTAATTTTCTATACTTTATTTAGGAATGAGCATGAAAGTCTGTTATCTTGTTGTTCTTTCTTAAATTTTCAAAAGTCAAATAAAATTTCAATTTTAGAGACTCAAGAAGTGAAAATCCTATACCATGTAAACAATTTTCAATCCTTACCTACTCACTTGGAAATAGTATGTATAGTTTTTGGAACTACAAGAAATAATGAAAAGAAAACATCAATTTTTTCTCACCTCTATAAATCCTCAAAGAAATGCTAACTAGTAGTGATATTTATGTTGCAATTTTTTCATTTGGGCAAGAAAGAAAACAAATTGATTGAGAAAAGACATGCTAATTCCTAATAGGACATTAATTGGTAATCAAGAATTGTCCAATCCACATTATCTTGTAATAATGAAGGAAAAATTAAATGTGGGATTCTCAAGAAATTCCATATCCCCACAAATCTCACACACCATCCAATGGAGTGAGAATTAGGAATCCCTCATAATTACACCCCCAAATCTCTCTTCTCCTCACACAATCTCCAACAAACCCACACAAATATTTATTGGTATGGGCAATGCCATGTGAAAATGGAGGCCTAAATTTCAAGGCCCTTTACAACCAATCAAAGCAAACAAAGAAAAAAAAAAAAAGAACCCTTTACACACACACTCCATTTTAAACTATTTTATCCTTTGAAGAAATTGATGATTCATCCCAGTTGAAGGAAGAAAAAGAAAGGATCTTGGAAGAAGTAGTCATGGAAGAAGAAAAAACAAAGAGAAAAAAAGAAAGAAAGAGAGGGAGCCATAAATAGTATTAGTAGAGTTTTAATGCATTAAACACACAAGTAATCAATCATGAATCAAGAATTCAAGGTGTTATAATAACCCTTTCAATTTATTACAGTCTTGTTTGACTCTCTTCTTACTCTTCCATTAATCCATTTTAAATTTTTCTTCAAACCTCATTCTTCTCCTCTTCCCTCCTCCCATTTTGAAGTTTTTAACCCCACCCTCTCAAGATCTCTTTCATTCTCTCTCTCTCTCTCTCTCTCTCCAATCAATTCACCCATATTATTCAATCATCAATATCTCAAATTTATTTCCTCTGTAAAAGCAAAGCAAGAAAAGGTGATAAAATACCATCACCACCACCACCAACACCACCACCAACAACCAGTCCCTTCCTCCAAGAAACCAGAAGATTCCCCATTAATAAAAGTGTACAACTCTTCCACACCACAATCTTCTGGCACCCTTTTCTCTCTTCTTGAATACCACATTCATCAAATTTTAAAGCAAGGGAGATACAAATCTTGAACCATTTTCCATTCAAACCCTAGCATTTTCAAGAAAATCAGCAGATTGGGCCTCTGAACAAGGGAATTTCCAAGTGGGCGCTTCTCAAATCTCCAAGATTTTTAGTGGATTGCGTCACAGATGAAGCACATTGACGCCACCCCATCAACACCAGGAAAGTTCAAGATCGAGAAATCTCCATACAATAGGCTGAGGCTGCATTCTTCTCTAGCCAAGCTCACCTTTTGGTCTCTTGTGTTCCTTGGGCTGATCTTTGTATTCTTCTATAGATCACCATCTTCGTCATCCTCTGCACCCTCAGATCTCTCTAGAAGATCCCTCAGAACCAGCTCCTATGGAGGCCCTAACTTCGAAAGGAGGGTTAGAGCCTCAGCTAAAATCAGGTCAAGAAATGGGATTTCTGTTTTGGTGACAGGGGCCGCTGGTTTTGTGGGCACCCATGTTTCCGCCGCCCTTAAGCGGCGGGGTGACGGCGTTTTGGGCCTTGATAATTTCAATGATTATTATGATCCGTCCCTTAAAAGGGCACGACAAGCACTTTTAGAGCGTAGCGGGGTTTACATTGTGGAGGGTGATATCAATGATGTTTCTTTGTTGAAGAAGCTTTTCGATATTGTGCCTTTTACTCATGTCATGCATCTGGCGGCACAGGCCGGCGTGCGGTATGCCATGGAGAATCCTAGCTCCTATGTGCATAGCAACATTGCCGGCCTCGTTAGCGTTCTTGAAGTTTGCAAGAGTGTCAATCCCCAGCCTGCAATCGTGTGGGCTTCTAGTAGTTCTGTATATGGATTGAATACAAAGGTTCCGTTTTCTGAGAGGGATCGAACTGATCAGCCTGCTAGTTTGTATGCTGCAACCAAGAAGGCTGGTGAGGAAATTGCGCATACTTATAATCACATATACGGCCTTTCGCTCACGGGATTGAGGTTTTTCACAGTTTATGGACCTTGGGGGAGGCCAGACATGGCATATTTCTTCTTCACCAGGGATATCTTGAAAGGAAAATCAATTCCAATCTTTGAGGCTGCTAATCATGGCACGGTTGCGAGGGATTTCACCTATATTGATGATATAGTAAAGGGTTGTTTGGCTGCATTGGATACAGCAGAGAAAAGTACTGGTAGTGGCGGCAAGAAGAAGGGGCCAGCTCAATTGCGGGTCTTTAATTTGGGAAACACATCTCCAGTGCCTGTTTCGGATCTTGTGAGCATTTTGGAGAGATTGCTCAAGACAAAAGCAAAGAGGTTGGTTATGAAGTTGCCAAGGAACGGGGATGTGCAATTTACACATGCGAACATAAGCTATGCTCAGAGGGAGCTTGGCTATAAACCCACTACTGATCTGCAGACAGGGTTGAAGAAATTTGTGCGGTGGTACCTGAATTACTACGTTAATGGGAAAAAGAGCGCACAGTGATACAAAATTATCAGTTGTGCGGTAGGATCACTCTATTCTTTTTCTTTTCGATTCTTATAATTGTTTTCTTAACATATCTCTGTTTGTCGCCCGATTATCTTGTTTTCACATATCTGGATGATGTCATATAAGGATGAGATTCCTGATCCCACGATGAAGAAGTTCTTGTGGTTGGTGGGCATTGTTGTTTCCCCTGGTGTTCTGGTCTGCATCAGAGGACAAACCAACTTTTGTCATTCATGGGGTTGTATTTGTTGTAGTTTTATCATTGTAGCATTCATGACTGATAGAACAATTTGCTGATTGATGGACGTGTATCATCTGAATTCAATTCAAATAAAATAGCACACGATAGTTCGGTATTACTGTCTTTGTGTACATTCATTCAATGAACTCTGACATCATTTTGTTCTTTACTGCTCCTATAAAATCTAGAGCTTCTGAACTGATCCATCTTGGCTATATCATTGGTGAAGATTGTTGTTTTATTTATTCAATGCCATGCACCAGCTTTCAATAAATTTAACTGCTTGTTCTTAATTACAAGGAGCTCTGTGTTGGTAAAACAGTTGAATTTTCAGGGCTTTACATGTCCGATGTTTTGGACTCGTATGGTTGCAGCTAGTACTTCGTAAGTGTGGCCTTGCTGATTTTGGTAATGAATCTTTGTTTGATCTTTGAGCAGCTAGATGTGTTAGAATGTTTCTTTTTCCACGTATTGTGGACATTCACATAGGATTAGATATATACGAGGCTAGACTAATCTTGTCCTAATTGGAATGATTTCAACAATAGCTACCACTTCCAATTTATGAAAGGTACGAGCTATTTAGGAATGCGCTGACCTGTGGTGTATTTATGTAGGTTAATTGATTATGTTATGAGGACGTAGAATCTTGGTGCAAATGCTATCAGTTTCTGCACATTATTAACTGCGATTACTCAGAATAGCCTGTCTACTATTGAGGGCCCTCAATAGGATGCTAATCAAAGTGATTATAGCTTGAGGAAACAAAGACGGTTGAGTGGTTGTAGTAGATAGTTTACAAATGTAGAAAGGGGTTTACTTTATGAAGGAACAAACTTAAAGCCTGAAAGATCTCTTTGATAAATTAGGTTCTGATCTCCTTCCAGCTCTTGATGGATTATGTAACATGACAATTTACGACATGTTAAGCTATTCCCTTCGATTATCTATCATTATAGTAACGTAGCTTACCAAAAACGATGATTAGTAGTAGTAAAACATTAGTAAGACGAAAACCTCTACTAGCCTTAAGTTTCATAGTCAATGAAAGAAAGTGAAACCGGTGATAGGCTATGTTGGAGTAGTAGTTAGAAAGTGCAGATTTGCATCTTTTTTGCTTTATATTTCTGTTTTGTAATTCTTCCTCTCAAGATTGAACTACTGTTCTGTCCAAATGGGAAGCAGTGGTAAAGTTACATTCTTGCAGTTCATTTTGGTGCAAGACATTAACAGTAAAACTGCCCCCCCTTTGAGTTGCTGTTCGAACGAGGCAGTTTATAACCAATACCCCGTGTTGAAAAATGTAATCAGAAGAAGGTTTCCTTCGATATGAAATGTGTGTATCGAAATTACAGGTCATTGGAAGAAGTTTATGCTCATAGTTATTAACGTAGAAGTGGACCTGTTTACATATTTGTGTTAAGTATTTGACTGTGTATAAATCTGTCGTAGGATGCCGATTTTCCTGTCTGCAGCATAGGAACTGCATCCATCCATATGTGTAGTGTCCAAAAGGCCATTGTTTCATCACAACTTTGTAATGTCTTTGACAACATAAGATTGCTTACTGCAGGTTTATTGCAATGGTGGTTCATTGTATATATATTGTCTACTTCTGATAGATGGGGAGCTTATTTTATGTTACTACATCAACCAAAACTAGCATTGAAACTCCCATGATGGCCCTATTATTGTCCTAATCTTCACTGTTTCAATATTTTTATGAACCATATCTAGCGGTTGTAACTGCAATTATGAAATATGATACAGGGTATTTGCGCATTAAATAATTCAATTTTTTTTGAACAAAGTCTTATTAAATTTGCTTTTAAAATTTAAAAATATATATTATTTATTGTATTGATTTTTAATTCAAGTCGTAGTGTGACATAATTCTACCTTCTCATGTTTAGAAATTTTCAAATTAAAATCTTCATATTAAAGGAGATTTGTTGTTAATTTATGATTTGAATATATTTTATTATCTTTTAATTTAATATAATAAAATAATATCTGAAATGTAATTTATTAATTTAAAAATACTTATGAAACATCATAAAATAAAATTATAATAACAGACTCGCAAACCTTAAATAAATATCCAATTAAATAGCCTCAGTAAGCTTAAATAACATAGCATAAGTAATTTTAATAAATAAAACCTATTTCCAACCAAAATTACTTCAACAGTGCGAAGTGGCTATTGTAATATACAAGACATTTTCAACAACAATGGATTTCTTCTCATCTCAGCAAACTATTGCATATTTTGTAGGATCCCAGATGGTCTTGATGAATTGATAACTACTCCGGCATCAAAGTCCGACACACTAGTCACTATCGCAACTTCATAACAGACTACGATTGTTGCACACACCACAAGAAACCTATACAGAGTTCAGAAATCATATTTTGTTCTTCCACTCTTCAAAATAAGGCATAGCGTATCTGAGAGGTCGGAAGAAGACGAGAAGAAGTTCCAAGACTCGAGCATAAGTCGTTTTCTTGATCCCTTGAAATGCACTATCTGGATCCACAAGTCAAAGTAGATTTTAGGGAAAAGATTATTTGAGGAACCTTAACAAAGACATAAGAACTGAATAAAAGAAACCATTAAAGTATCAGTAAGGTAAACATCTTTTTTGACCTTCACATCCAATGGCATGCCATGAAATTGGCCGGCGCCCTCTGGTGGTGTCCAATTATAACTAGAGCAAGGCAAGAATAGCACTGAAGCACCACCGATTTTGTCTAGAAAAGCCTCTCTTCTAGAAAACCTTCTTACATTGAAACTGGGGTTAGATCTTACAACCCACGCAAGAGCTAATTGATCTCCAAGCATTCGAGAAGCTTTCATGAATTTTGAACTGTAAACTTTCAGCACTTCTTGTAAGAAAGCCTTCCCCCTGGGACAAAGGAGAACATTACTTAGAAGGAGGAAGTGGATTCAGCTGCCATTTTCAGAGATAAACGGCACGAAGTATGTTAATTACCATCTTATAGAGCCGACAAAAGAGAAAAAGCAGAAGCAATCCTTTCATACCGTTTCATTCACAAAATAGACAGAGTGCTCTGAAAAACCCACACCCATTTTCTAGGCCCAGATGCTTGCGCTTTTAAATCTATATGTTCTTTCTTTCCATCATATCTGATTAGATTTGAGACAAAGAAAATGAAAAACAATTCACCTTTGAATTCCCTCAGCAGTGCCGCGTACTGCAATAAATCCTGAATTTAGAGGTTGCTCTTTGTTATTTCGGAAGGTGAGAGCCACATCAAAATTTGGATAGTCAATGAATATTTGTCCCAGATCATCTATTACTGCTATATCTGAGTCTGTAAAAATGAAATGAGTGAATTCTTCCTGCTTCTGACTCAGCTTCTCAAGCCTTGTTTCCAAGAAGGCCTGCATAAACAACATATATTGCAAATAAGAAGCAGAATTCTTAGGAATAGCTAAAGCAGGATTGCTTGCTAGTTAGAGGCAAATCAGCTTCAAAGAAAAGCCCAACAAAATTTCTAGGAGATAATCCTTACAAATCATATGATGGCTTTATCTAAAATAAAAAAGACATTCAAAAATTAAGCAAGACACTACAGCAGGAGAACTACGAGAGCAGAAAGATAACAATATCCAGTAAATTGCTTTCTTATCCCGTTCAAATCAGGCTACAAAGGATAGGTAGAAGAGTCCATGTTACAAATCTTAATAGTGCATGGGAAGGGAAGTATTTAAAAGTATACCATCACAGTGAATATAAAGTTTGAATTCACTTTCAAGGGAACATGTGCAGACAGCTAACAAGAACCAAGCTACTTGAATCAGCCATTTCTATACAAGTCATCTATCAATTATATCCAAAATAGATAACTAGCATTCCCTAACAAAATATCTAACACGATACATGTAACATGAAGCCACATAAATAGGAACTAATAACAAAAAACATGTTCCGATTTCCAACAGTGCTTGTGCTCTTACAATGTAAGACCTGATTCTTTGAAGCATCAACTTGTCTCGTGAATATTCACCTTGTATTGGTTTTATGGTAACCATATCTTTCTGCAGTGGAAGCTCTGAGGCAGGATCTGTAAGAATGATAACTTTGCTTTGAGGCATGTTCACCTACACGAATTGACTAAAGCATCAATTCAGATCTGAACAGGACGAGCAAATTTTGCACATACAGAAGCCAAATGGTGTGATTAATTCAAGAAAAAGGAATCAGTGGAAAAGCATTGTTATTCATGAACTACTAGTTGATAAGTTTTTAAAATTATTTTTCTTTTGGAACCGACAATAACCAAATGACTTCAGCAGCATGCAAACCACAGTAAAAGATCCAAGACCATGGTGGCTGAGGACTAAGCCTTCTGATAACTAGCATGGATAATGGTTCAAGCACCAACGAATATGTTCTAAACTTAGCACCTTGGCCATCTAATCTACTGCATTCATCAATGCTTCTATAATGCGTTCCCAACAATGCCAACAGATGATACTGATTGGTTCTTGAATGAAGTGGCATATATAGCTTGCTTAAACTATACTAAACCATAAAAGGGTACATTATTTTATCAAAGTGTATCAAAATTTAGTTCTTGACCTCAAAATGACATATTTCAGTTCTTCTCAAACTTGAAGTTATCTGATTAAGTAATTTGCATAACCTTATGTTCAGCTTATACTGAACTATTTAAGAAGCCAATGCAGAAATGATATGTATCTGTGTTATAAAAGTTTGTCGATGCACTTCATCATTTCTAGCCACCATCAGCAAAATTTAAGGCATATCTCAATTTGAAATCGTCAACTACTGCTAATTCACAAATCTTAGGAGCATCAACATTCTCATGTATTGAAGACTAGGAATATGAACCTTGCTAATTATGCACCTACTAGCTCCTCCGGTAAATTTCTGCATACTAGTATAGAACATAGACTGAATCACTGAAATTTCCCAGAAGAGAGCAAATATTGCAATGTCAAGCACATGCAGCACTCTGACGTGCCTGCACATGACTAGGTTCATATAATGCTCGGAATAGAACTTTTTAGATTGTATTTCTGAAAACGCATTAACTAGATATACCTGAATGAAATTTATGAAAACATTCAAAATGGCCAACGACCTCTCCACTTTGTTATATGAAATGTTCCCAACAGTAACCAAATCAACTGGTCTGCTCTCAACAGTAGAGTTGTAGGTAGTAAACACAGTGACAAAAGCCACGGGATCTATTGAGCGAGAATTGCTACGGGACATTCCAAAACGTGTCTTGTTAAGAGCCTTCCTTCCTGCAAGCATTTTAGGTTTATCCAGTTCCCAAATGACATGATTGTTACAAACTCAGTGAGAGGATTTCATGCAAAATAAGTGTATCACAGTTATGGCCTTTTCATTTGAATCAAAATGTGCAAGAAAAGCAATATGCTTACCCATGACCACAAACAAATCAGGGGTAAGGCGAAGACAAACATCCTAACATGAAACAATATAAAAGAGAACTTGTACAAAATCCAGCCATATGCACAAAAGTCTCTTAAGTATTGAGATGAGATAGCCAATAGCATCGTCGCGAGAGTTTTACATATTATCAGGAAAAGTATCTAGAAGTTTAACAAAACTTTTGTCCTAATTTTTGCAGGCAAATAATTATGAGTTTTATGAGGATAATGCGGAGTTCCGGGTGTAGCAATAGTATCAATACGTTTAATGTGAAAAATGGTTGAGAAAATAAAACAACTAGTGAAATTACTTGGGATTCCAAAAAATAGGAAAAATCTGCTAAGTACTACTGTTTCTAACTTTCTATTCAAATAACACTCATGTGCACATTCATTCACAAACACAGAAGCTAATAATCTTCTCAAGGAAATGGAGTTCAGAAAACCTTCGCATTGCAAACGGTCAGGCAGTCCTTCACCAGCAGCAGGTCCAAGAATAAGATGATCAAATTTCTTTGGTTTCTCTTTATGTACATCCCCCAAATTAGTCTGTTGATGGAGCTCTTTAACTGAAACAAGCATCCATTTCTCTTTTCACCAAAAATTGCTGAAAACATTTAAACATAACAGTAAAGCAGAAATCCATGAAACCAAATTCACAAAGCATCAAATCTCCCACCTGAGAGCATGTGGAGTAGTAAGATAACTACAGGGAGACCTAAAAGCAACCGATTCCATCCAACACAAATTCTCTTTCCCAGCATACTCCCCCTCGACGATATTACTTTCTACTTTCAGACGCACAAATTGCAGTTTCTAAACACAAACTCTGACCTGCTTCTGCTATTCCCTCCACAATAGCAACAACCTCCAAATCAACGTAACTCCTGTAGCCATAAATCAACAAGTAAACATCACCCTCAAAAGTAAAAATGAGCAGACCTACATCAAAATCAACCACATTTTCTCCAGCAGACGGGTGAATTGCCTCTAACAATCAATTTTCATGTATATTTAACTCCAAAAATAGAGGATTCCTTTTAAATCAATCCTTAACATGCTAGTGTCTGAATCAACACTCAAATTAAGAGAAGGTGAGATAAAATTGATGGATTCAACTGTATCAACATACATAGAGTAAGACTTAATGCGATAACTTACCTTGAGTTGTCTTTACAGAAGCTCAGTAATCACAGGATAGGTTCTCTGATCTGAGGACTTCTGCCATTTCTTAGAACTGAAAAGCGAAGGCAATTTGGGCCTGCATTCACATGGCCCAATTTGAAAATATTGGGCCTTACACTCTCATCTCCAATCATTTTGGGCCTAGAAATTCGATCCAATAATATTCAATCCTGTTATGGGATTTAAGTATTTATTCATTATTAGATTTGAAAGTTGAAAATAACAATTTTGTTTATAATTTTATTCTAATTTTTGAGCTATAATGTAACCAAAAACTAAGGCTAAAAATGCTAAAAGAAAACTTTCTTTATTTATGTTTTTAATGAAATGCAAAAAAGTATTTATGAAATATAATTGTGATAATTTTTTTTAATTTTTCAATTTTCCTTATTTTTTATATAAAAAATATTTAAATGCTTCTTTTTTAAATGTAAAATCCTGTGGGATTTAATTATTGATAATTTCTTATTTTTTGGGCTTTAAACGGATATGGCCAAACCTCAAGGACTCAACCGCAAATACGCATCTCACAATATAAAAGCCCTCCACTACCATCTTCCCCTTTGTCGCTCTAGGGTTTCTACTCAAGCACAAGAGTTGCTCATCTAACCGAAGAACCCGCCGCCGCCGCACTCCGCCGGGTACAGAGGAAGCCGCCGCCATGGGTCGTATGCACAGCAGAGGGTCTGCTTGCTCTTTATATATGTGTAGTTTTGCTTTTAAGTGTGTGTTTTGCTGATTGTTGAAAGTGTGATTCTGTGTGTTGCAGAAAGGGTATTTCAGCATCGGCACTGCCATACAAGAGGACTCCACCGAGCTGGCTCAAGATCTCTTCTCAGGATGTACGTAATTTCGGATTCGTTTCTTCTTTTCTTTTTAATCGCTTTGATTGCTATAATGAAGCTTCATGCAATTCTACATTTAGATAAGAAGTTCTTCGAGTCGTTTACAGAACTTATGGTGCTGCCATTACTTGTTTTTGGTCGTCCATAACCAATGATTTACGAAATTTGGTTCCAATGTACCCGGATGCGCTTGCTGCTATTCTTTCATATGCTTATATATTGTTTGGGTTTATTTTTTCATCCTGGCGTTATTATAGTAATTTGTTATTCATCAACTTAAGTTATTAGTTTACCACGGCAGTGGCTAGGATTTTTTATTGCTCTAATTTTGTGATTGCATCCTGGTTTGATGGGCTAGACAAAGTTTATCTTGTTCTTAATGAGGGTAATTGTTTTATATTCTTACATTGGCTTGAGGGTTGTTTCATTTGGTTCACCATTTCGAATATATAATATCAGTTAACAATAGTTTAACCTTATTTTAGGTTGAAGATAATATTTGTAAGTTTGCAAAGAAGGGGCTGACACCTTCACAAATTGGTGTTATTCTTCGTGATTCTCATGGGATTGCCCAAGTGAAGAGTGTCACTGGCAGCAAGATTTTAAGGATTCTCAAGGCCCACGGTATGATTCCTCTCTGTATTGTCTCTGTTCTCCGGTGTTGGTATAATAGGAGACCTGTTCATTACTGTATTTTAATCCCTGCCCAGGACTTGCTCCGGAGATACCAGAGGATCTCTACCACCTCATTAAGAAGGCTGTTGCCATCCGGAAGCATCTGGAGAGGAACAGGAAGGACAAAGATTCCAAATTTAGGCTGATTCTTGTTGAAAGCAGAATTCACAGACTTGCCCGCTACTATAAGAAGACAAAGAAGCTCCCACCTGTCTGGAAATAGTAAGTCCATGATCCACTCTACAGCGCACCTTAATATTATCTCTTTTATCTGACAGCTGATCACGAGTTTAGCATTTCCATTATTCTTCATTTGGAAGATCATGCTTGAAAACCAAACTCACCTAAGCTGTATGCCATTTGTCCATGATTCAACTTAGTACCAAATAAAACTGCTAGTCTGATTGTTTAACTTAGCATTCCCATCATGTGTAGAAATAGCCTTTATCCTATCTTTTTTCTCCGCGGGGGGGGGGGGGGGGGGGGTGGTATGTGGGTGGTGTTTTGAACATTATTAATCTTCCTGAAGATTTTTGTTTGATTCTGTGCATTTTAGCTTTGTAGATCTTTTACTCCATGGCCACAACTTTATGTAGTATTGCTTTGAGTACACAGCCAAAGATTACAATCTAATCTGCTCATTTTCTTTGCAGCGAATCAACCACTGCCAGTACTCTTGTGGCCTAAGGAGTATTTATGGTAGAAAAGTGGATTTGTAATTTGAGTAATAGTTGAGGCAGAGAGACAGAGTTTCTATTATTATAGGTGTCTTTGCTACTTTAGTTGTTGCCAAGGCATTGTCCTCGCAATTTTCTTTAGTATGCAACTTATTTGATCGATCTTTTGACCTAGACTATTTGAGAGATTGCAATCTGCCATTTTATCGCTGCTGTACCATGTGTTATTTCTACATTTTCCTTTAAATTTGATTACATTGCTTAGGACCTCTACTGAACAAAAATTAGCTCCATCTTGAGGTAACCCATAATCAAACAGCGGCAGCAAACATGAAATTTTTAAGGCAAAAAAGGCACAAGGAATCTGGCTAGTGCCATATTTCGTCTTAGGAGATGGAACATTATTATCATATTTTCCTGCTGCTTTAGAGCTCTACACTACGCATTTGAGGATCATGCTCGTGAGCCCGTGAGACATGATTCTGACTGTAGCCAAAATTATTTCTTTGGAGCACATTGATTCTGTTTTTCACGTTGTTCCTCATTTTTCTTTAGACTAGCCTGCATTTGGTGTTCGGTTTTATTTCCAAAAGTTATTCGAAACTTGTTTGTTTAATCCAATTTTATTGAAAACGTACATTTTCAATTTGAAGTCTAATCTATTGAATAGAAGTAAAATTATAGCATATTAAGTACATATCTATAAAATTATTATAAGACAAACTAAATTCAAATAAATTTTTATTTTTCATACCTACAAATTTAAATTTGGAAACATGCAATTTAAATATATTTTTATTTTTCGTACAAAAATTAATAAAATATTTTCATTTAATTATAAACATTGTAAATACTGAAACTAGAAATAAAAACAAAACCATAAGGGCCATTTAAGTCTAGGGCGGGAGCCATAATATTTCATCTAAAATGCTATAGTATTACCTTTTCTGAACAATAACAAGAAACACAACAATTCGTTCGGAATTCACTCAGCGAACTTACATCTCAGTTCTGCAAGCAATGACTCCTAGATGTCTGCGAAACAAAAACAAGGTGCTAATCCAGAGATGGACTAAACACAAGAATGGAATGAAAACTTATTGCCGCTACACAGGTGGGCAGCTGTAGGATCTTGCATCCATACTGCTACTACCACGAGCGCATACACACTAATATACAATATACACAATTCAACCCCACAACTAAACTAGCCTATCACAGCAGGGTGATTATTCACTTAGCTACACA
This sequence comes from Sesamum alatum, assembly GCA_034509735.1. Classification (NCBI taxonomy): domain Eukaryota; kingdom Viridiplantae; phylum Streptophyta; class Magnoliopsida; order Lamiales; family Pedaliaceae; genus Sesamum; species Sesamum alatum. The sequence goes on from JACGWO010000012.1 coordinate 28,437,062, forward strand.
CTTAAACCCCACAGCTAGTTGCCAAACTAGCTTTTGACAGCAAGGTGATTATTCAATGTTGATCGTGACAACTTTCTTGGGTTTGCCCCCAGAAGACTGCGCCTGGAAACCGCGATCAAAACTCTGCATTCCATGCCCCCCACTAATCTCTTTGAATGGATCCGGAAATCCTCCCCTAGCTGCCAGTTGACCATGCCTGGCTGGGATATTCCCTGTCAAAGAATTTAATAGATTAAGAACAAGAAGTTAGCGGCAATAGCACCAGAGGTCTTCCAATCAACACGAAAACAGTGATTTCTGTGAAAGGCGGCTCCAAGAGGCCATCAGCTACCTCACCCATTAAATGCAGGGATTGCCGGGATTTGTGTTAAAGAAACATGGAGCCTCACCGAATTAAGTAACCACAAATAATCAATTCCAAAATGCTAAACAAAGTTTAGACTAGAAGCACATCTATCTAAAGAAATAGGCAAATATAATTTCGCTCAAGCGAAAATTAGATATGAGCTTACAAGACCATCAATGCAAAACATGTGCACGATCTTTACAATTGTTGATCAATTACCAGAGAAAGACTACAAGATTGTCACTATTAAACCAACTAGAAAATAACATCCTTGGGGTGAAACTAGGGGCAGGTAACATCACTTCACCCAGAAATTAGTGTAGGATTATACTCTCGACTGACCTGAGTTCTTAGGAAAATCAAATGGATCGGCACCATGCAAATGCCTGTCTGCGCTGCCTCTCCAAGCTTGTTCAAACCCCACAAGTTCATCTATGACATAGTATAATTTCAACCTTTTACATAAGAAAAATGGAATATCAAACATAACTTTTCAATATCACTAACCTTCATTTAAGTTGTGTAGAGTCTGCATCGTGTCGACCTTACCATCTGAGTCAAGCTTCCTCGTAACTGAATGCCCCTGTCAGAACAACATATGAGTATCAACTGTAAGAAGAACTATCCCCCAAAAAAATACCAATTATCACTTTCTTTTCCATGCTCTAACCAAGAGGAACACAAAATGACTATATGAAAAAGTAACAAACCTAATATCAACAAATGCGACGAAAAAGAAGCAAAGCAACACATAGGCAACAAAGTAAGAATACTGCCGACTTTTATAAAGCATAACAACTTCAACCAACAGCAGACGAGATATAATGTAGCATTGGGCATGCCACACCAGAAGAACGTCTGATCCGAAGGGACAACCAAAAAACACATGAAAAGATCGAACCCATACGCAGGAAAGATTCCTAAAGTGGGAAATTTTATGCACCTTGTCCTGAATTCCTCTGGAAATCCTGTGTGTGGCTTGACCAGTTGTGCTATCAGCTTGTTTGCTCTCTTCCAATGTTACCTAATAAGTCAAATAAGAACATTAAACAACAAACTGAACAGCACCGGAAGTTCAAATTCAAAAATATAAAAGTTACATACTCCATCACTTCCTGTAGTACGTGTAGTTGTAGCCGTGTAGTACGCTCCATTAATGCCACCATAAGTCACCCTCTGGAAGCTGGCACTCCTAGTGTGTGATCGTTTCCCTTCTACATTGTTATGATTGGTATTAAATGAAACTTCTCTTCCTTTGCTATTACTCTTCCCATGGCCTGGCAGATTAGGATTATTATAAGCAGACAAGCCCGATCGGCAAACGGTAAAAGGAAAACAAGTCTATATACCGTTGTCTTGATCCTCCGGATGCTCAACAAGTGGGTTCTTATTCGCCCAAGCAGCATCATTCTCCTGCTTCTTTTCCAGCTCTCCCGCAGCATCACTGTCTAGCTCTTCAATTACTGGCCCCTTGGATCTGTTTGCGTGCTGCTGCAAATTAGCAGGACCACCGGAGCTAGATATGTCGGAACCAAACAAGCCACCGAAGGGACGAGAGAAGAAAGGGTCATCAAAAGGATCCTTCCCTCCAAAAATGCTCGGAAACATGCTCCCACGAAAACCAAAATCGCCAGAATTAACAAATGGACCACCCGAAGTAGTCGAATTTTGTCGAACTCCTCTGTCTCTCTGCATTGTGCTTACGATCCCCTAACCATTTCCCAATCAATAAGAGAAAAATTATAGGTGAATTTGTAACTAGAACATAACACATATAGTAACCTAACAAAAGACATTCATTCACACATTTCCACAACAAGCGAATCAATCAATCACGCAGGTTCAAATTCTTTTCCTCAAGCAATTCATTCACGATTATCCCAACGAACATCAAAATCAAAATCAAAATCGAAACATGCAAAAAAATAAGTGAAAATTGAAGGAAATGATATTCTCCAATACCTGTTTCGCGCTTCGGGAATGAAGAGAGGACTTGACGAGAAAGTGAGGGTGAAATATTGTTGAAAGTTGGTTGATGATATATGGGGAAGCGTGAGCGGGAAGCAGACACGTGTTAACATCTCCCGGGGCCCTAGATTGTTCCCGTGATTTCTGTTTTTATTACGTATGAAATGCTTTCTATTTTCTCATACGAACGTTCCAGCGTTCAATTATATTAGCCGTTCGGTGTCTGTATATAATAAATAGTCTGTTATATTTTAAATACTAGTGTCTATATGATAAATAATTTGTAATTTCTCAAACAATATAAATTATATGTAATTATATTAAATTTCTAAAGAGAGGAGGGTAATTATTCCTAACTAATAATAATAACAATTATTTTAAATTCCGTCTGACAACGTTTAGGATTTGAATTTTCTAATAGTTCAATAAATTGATGGAGCCAGAAATACTTCTAATGAGTTGTTTTTCTCCAGAAAATTATTGCTCCATCTGTCGTTAAATTAAAAGCTCTTAGTTCCTTTTCTTCAGAAAGGTTCAACATAAGATTTTAGCTTCTTAAAATGAAAATTTTATTTTAGAAACTATCATCCTTCAAATATTAATTTGACATTATTAGTTCTTAATAATTTTTATTTTTTTAGAAAATAGTATAAATTATATAATAATTGTGTTATTTTTTTTGTTTTTAACTTCTACTAAAGTTTTTGTGTCGAGTCAAAATGAATAATACAATTTATTTTTTGGGGGGGTAGTGGGGGGGGGGGTGTCGTTTTCCTTATAATTATATTTTTCCTAGTTTAAACACAATTTCTTTATAATTAAATTCTAGTCTGTAATTGAGATTGAGTGAACCCAAATCAGTTCTTAGGAGAACATACTTGAAAAGTAGGGTACTCAACTCAATATTGCACATGAAAACTAGGATTATCCAACTCAATCTTTTAAACAGGCAAAGGGAAACAACAAAGCCCCGAGACAAGAAGATTAAAGAGTCGAAGAATCACTATAATACACTATTGTTCGTCGTCAGACACGGATGCTAAGATTAATCTACATTTCTAGAGAACAAGGTTTACAAGTTTTACAACAATGTTGGCCTGAAGCGAAAGCCACATGACAACTAGCGTTTTGTATCCATATACACCCCCAATTTCTTGTTGTAATAGACAAATCTAAACATCACCACGCTCTAAGCACTCTCAGATCAGCTGCAATCCACCTGTGTTTTCTGCACCATATCTACGTTTTCCGGACTGTTAATTCTGCAGAAGCCAGCAGATGGAATGTTGCTCTAGTAGCAAATTAGTTGCACATTACAAAATGAATTTGAAAGGTGGAAGGAAAGATGGATGCTTCCAGAGGCCAGCATTCTAAGCAAGATTGGATGTATTATAATTATGTTGTCATCCATCTCAGAATTCTTGAGCATCCAGGTCAGGCTTTGAAGGATATTCAAGACCCTGAAGCGCAGGAATTCGTCGTAAATCTTCTTCTGAGTAAGCTGGGAGAAACCAGTACTTCTTATCCATCCCAAACACCTATTAAAAAATAATGTGTCTTATAAGAGATAAATGAACCGCAGAAATTAAATATAACAGGTTTTGGCGTTAGTTTCAGTTACGGGTTCCAGTTATAAAAGCGGAACAGAACAAAGGCAGCCTAATCACTAGCTGTAGTCCCACGTGGTGCAAAAATGAGGTAATTTTAGAGCTTCATGCTCTGATCTAATGCTGACCGCTGCTCTACAACTCCTGCTAATTTCTATCCCCACTTTCTAGTGAGTTTTCATGTGTTGTTTTTCTCATGTTTTGAAAGAGGTGAATTGTAGTCAACTAATTTACATCCTTTCCTCAAGTAAGAGGTAAACATTCATTAGTCATAAATAGAGCACTGCGTCTTTTAAGGCATGATGGAGATGGAGAACACCAAAATGCAAAGGAGGTTATTAACATATTAGGTTCTTCTTATCTGAAAATGACATTAAAACTAGTGATGAAATTATTACTCCGACTAACAGAAGTAGTAGTTGAAACCTAGAAGTGGGCTTACCTGCTCAAAGTTTCTCTTCCGTCCAAGATCATAACGCCATTTCGGAGTAGTCTTCTTCTCATAAGCCTAAATGTAAATAAAAACATCAGCTACCACCCCCATGTCAACTGAAATTATAATATATCTTCAGTAAAATAAGCCTTTATCAAGACTTGGACTATTGATCTATCCCATATGGCAGATGAATCTCTTATCATCAATAACAAATTATGAGAACAAAAACACACTCCCAACCTCGATGGTTGTGGTATTGGCAGTCACCAAGGATATGTGCATAATCAGGAACCCCATTACGCTCAAAGCGAATGCCAAATTTAACACTGCAAGAATTAGATATATCATCAGCAGAGTATAGGAAAAAATCAGGAAGGGGAAGAGAAGGGCAGGAAACAGTACCAAAGGCAAGAAAAGTGGTTGCAAGATTTCCTGGAGTCCCAGGGATATCTCCATCACTAAAGAACGCAATAAAATGCGGCAGTAATGATAGAGTAACAAGAGTAGTTTCGAGGAATGTGTAGAACTGCATAACAAAAAGAAAGTAAACAGTAACCAACTCAATATTCTAATCACATGTTTAGAGATACAAAGCAGGTAAAAGAATTTCAAAGAGACACAACTAAAACATCAACCAGGATACAATGCAAGTTACATCAAACGGAAATGCTAAGTAAAATAACCAGCAGAGAAGTTATCTAATTAGAAGAAACATTTTTGTATCAGATCATGCTAATTTAAGACCCACATAATAATCAAGACCAACAAAGCCACCTAATATGACTCATACTACATGACCGCATCATACCAGGAAGAGAAGAAAATACTTGTAGTTCAATGCCCCAACACAGTTGACAACCCAAACACAATGATGGTCCATCTTCAGTATGCACCTCCCACCTAAGAAGGTAACCAATTACACATTATTCTTGGGGGGAAAAAAGATACACAATCCAACAATCTCCTACAACTTGTGTACGAAGCAACTCACAAACAGAGCAGTGATGACAGCGGGGTGGTTTTAACTGGTTGCACTTTCTACAAAAACGAATTCTACCGTTCTCTGAGTCGGCCGGAAATTCAGGTCCAGTCAACGGGTCACTATCACCTCTTTCTTCATCTACGGCTGGCCGCCAATTTGGAGGCACACCACCCGGGTCCGTAAATACAACTGAAAAATAACTCCATAATAGCATCACTAACTGCAAAAGCATTAAATTTTGTCAACTATTCAGTTCCATCGCGACAAATGCTGCACATCATTATCCCCAGTTGTAGAGAGAGAAACAAAATTCAATATCAAACCAAATGACAGCTTTTTCAAAATGTTTAATGTTTCATGAAGTCAAACACAACAAGGAATTGGACAACAAACAGCAGAAAGAAAAAATGAGAAATAATTGCTCCTTCGGCCTTTAAAAGATTTTACGCCATCCATATCATGAAAGAGCATGCTTACAGTTGTCCACTTTCCGAGCCGTGGATACAAACAGAAAAAGAAACGCAAAACGACAGTTTTTCATGAACCACATTCCCCAAAAGAAGCATCGACTTCAAATCCGACAACAAACAGTTGAACATCAAGCGATCATCAACTGCACCGAATAATCTTAAATACTTAACTGACCGTTGATCAAACTAATTGTCTTTTCTGTGAAAGAGATCTTACACCAAAACAATTTCCTTCCAGATTAAAATATTTGACACCACCAAAATCTAAACCATGGGAGAGAAATCCATTCCAACATTTCACATAACAGTTCAAATTTGCATATTGAACTCCAAATGCAAATGATTCTCATAGAACTTCCAATATTATTGAGCTACCGACTGAAAATAACATGCATACAATAGCTGATCTTCCAAGACAACTCCATGAAAAAATCAGGAAACGGATAGAGATAGAAAATTGCCCAAGTAGCTATGCATAAAGTACCACGCAGATCAATCTCAAGCAAATATCCACTTCCAAATTAACAAACAGCAAAGCATCTGATTTCAATACGAAAAACCAAAATAAAAACATTTGGAAATTTTTCACTAGATTTCCCAAAAATGATAGCGGTATTACCAGACAATGAAACAAGACCAAAACTACAAAAGCGAGGAGCGAGTCAAGGCCGCCGGCAGCGAGTCCAGGGCCGTAATTGGTGATCACCACCGCATAATAGCTGACGCCGACGATCCCGAGAACCAAGAGTATCATGATCGACCCGAGCCCCCTCAGAGCCGTGCAGAACTTGAACACGTTCCACGCCATCACTGCTCCAGATCTATACATAATATTATCCGATTATTCAATCACAAAACCAATATCACTAAAGAAAAACACGACCGCAATTGTTATTCAATAATTTTGAGCTTCGGAATCGACGCCTCCCGGCACGGTGGTGGTTAGGGTTTATGGATTCCGCCTGTGGAGTATGAGTTCAGCTACGGTGGAATCCATGAGTGAAATAGAGAGAGAGAAAGAGAGAGAAAAGGGAGGGGCGATTTTAATATTTGTTCTTTCTCATGGGTAAAACTAAAATTAAATACTTTTTTATTTCAACTCCTCCTATTTTTATCCGCGGATTTTTAATCAATCAATTTTTCGGCGTACTAAAAATATGGCAATATTTATATATTTACTCAAAAATATATATAGAGAAATAATTAAAAGAATAATAATTACGACATGTACATAAGCATTTTAACCTAAATTCTACGAAATAACATCGTTTTTATTTTTGTTTGTAAAATAAGAAGTGTTGGTCAATTATGGGAAGCTGCTAACAACTTCAAGAAGCGTGTCTTGTGGTCGTGGTCAGTGGGTGAACATCTAGAACCCTATTAAAATTTATTAAATTGAAAATTAAGTAGTAGATATTTATTTTAAATTAAAGGACATTTATACTTTAGCTAAAAAATTGACTTTGGTGGAAAAGTCATAATTAATAAGGAGATTAGGTTGGTTGATTGTGTCCTTTTTTTCCGAATAAAATACACTTTTATCAATTTGGATTGAATTTATTTCATCTCATTTTAAATGAAATTTATATTTTTTTATTGATATATTGAATATTATTAATTGAATTATCTAAATAAATATTTTAATATTTAAAAAAAAATGTAAATAAGAGTGGAATTTAATTTGAATTTTTCTTTTTATTTTATTTTTTATTTTGCCATATTAATTTTCTCATGGGCCAGCTCTATGATGTGGCATAAAATGGGCTTAGCCCACTCAAGTGGGAGACCTGAAATTCGAAGTGGGTCCAATTCTAAGCCCAATAACAGTACTTTTCTAGGCCTGGCCCAATGTACATCTGCTATGACTTAGGATTTAATTATTGTCATTATATTAATCGATGAAAACTTATTTGAACTTAATTTGTTAGACTTAACAAGCTAAACTTGGCAAAAAAAAATTATTAGGTAACTTTTTTTATCCCGGATCGAACTGATTCTATTAATGCAAATATAATAAAATATATATAAAAATATCAAATTATTTGAGCTCAATTTGTGCTTTATTTGAGCTCAATTAGATCAATAATCAAACCGAATTCAAACACGATTTTTGAAACTTGACAATAATTCAAAAAAATTTGAACAACGACGCATTCCGCCTGAATCACATTGTTTACAACCCTACACGTTATATGTATAAAGATGACATCATATATTTATTTTGGAAAAAAACTTATACACATGACATGTATATATAAACGGAATAAAAGATGATATAGGGTTTGCAATAGAAAATCGAATGTGTATTTATCTATCGTGAATGTAACATCTTCGAACGTAAATACATGATTATCATTTATGAGCATAATAAAATAGATAGTAATGTGGTGATTTATATAAAATTTGGTACTTAATTAGAAATTATGTGATAAGATTAAGATATATTCTTGAAAATACTTGAAATTTGAAGCAATAGAAAGTGGTTGAGGCTTTAAATAGAAATACTTGTAAAGATGAGGGGGAAATAAATAAAGTCTTAAGACTATATATAAATATTAGCACTATAGAATATCTTTATGTATATGCACAACACAACAAAACACTTAACTTTATCAACACATGTGTTAATATTATATTTATACATATCTAGACATATAAATGCACACCTACATACCTAGACACATATATAAACACTTAGATAAATATATATATTGATAACCATCAGCTATAGAATTGTGTAGAATGGAGTAGAAGATAGCAAAAGACAAAGAGAGAAGAGGTGAGATGGTGAGAGAGAGTGAGAGAAGAAGAGAGAAAGAGATGAGGATTCTAGTTTCTTCCATTTACCATCTTCAAGCTTAGGTGTATCTAGATCCTCATATACTGATCTGGTAAGTATCTTCATCTCTAATTTTCTGAAATTCGAATTTGAGCTAGGATGAAGGCTAAAATTCAAGAAAGGAATGAATCGCATGGTAACAGAGTAAACTATGTCGAACAGTCTCTGTTTTTCCAGAAAATATTGAGTTTAATCAGTCCAAATTTAGTAATTTTGGTGTCTGTGAAAGCGTGGGACTAAATGTGTCAAATCTCCTAACCTATGAGACCAAAATTGTAAGTTTGCCTCTTTAATTGATTGAGGTTTATATAGAATTATTGATATAAGATGATTTATCTCGTTGAGGTTAAATGGGAATTTATTATGAGATGGGAGGTGATTATGAAAGGGGTGTCACAGTGAAATTCTAACCAAAACCTAGTTTGACCAATAATATGCCAAGTGCAATATACTTGACGTGCGATTAGTGTACAGTTCATGGAAAGTGACCAACCACATAACAAGTGTATCACATCTACTCTATGATTTATGTGGTTAGACCAAATATTATTTGAATAAAAAATTTCCTTATCTATCCCACCCTTATCCCACGCGGCCGCATTTCAAAACTGTTGCAATCAATAGACTTATCCATCCTCATTCCCCGCCATTGTGAGAGTTGGAAAGAGATGGAGGAGAAGGGAAGAGTGTGTGTAACGGGTGGAACTGGATTCGTGGCTTCATGGCTTACCATGCGGCTTCTTCAACATGGCTACTCCGTCAACACCACTGTTAGGCCGCAATCCCGTTCTTCAGGTCTGATTTGTACACGTGACATGTATATGTTAAATGCAATCGAAGATTTATTCCGACAATGTGGCATTTTCCTGCAGTTTCAGGTGGCAAGAGAGACATCAGCTTTCTAACGAGCCTGCCAGGTGCATCGGAAAGGCTGCGTGTTTTCACGGCGGATCTTGAAAATCCAGACAGCTTCGCGGCAGCAATTGAAGGATGCGTTGGCGTGTTTCACGTCGCCCACCCGCTCGACTTCCAGAACGATGAAACTGAAGAAACGATCACCAGCAAATGCGTGGGAGCAACTCTAGGCATTCTGAAGGCGTGCGTTGAGACGAAGACGGTGAGGCGGGTCGTGTACACGTCTAGTGCGTCGACGGTGATGTTCAACGACGAGGCTGAGGGAGCGGTGCTCGACGAGGGGTGGTGGAGTGATGTAGATTATATTAGAAATGAGAAGTTTCGGGGAGCTTCTTACTACATTTCTAAGATGCTTACTGAAAGGGCAGCTCGTGAATTTGCGGACAAGCACTCGTTGGATCTTGTCACGGTGATCCTGACTTGGATTCATGGCCCCTTCATTTGTCCTAACTGTCCTTTGTCTGTCAGCTCAGCACTGTCTATGATGATCAGTAAGAATTTCTTTACCTGTTGATTAATCACTCTTAAGTACATCATACGAGGTTTGAACATATTATACCAAGAATCATCGTTTTTAATAATATGATAAAATCTCAAGAGATGTCTATTTAATTATTAGTATGCTCTTATGCAGGAAACGAGAATCAAATCCAATGCTTGCCGAACATGCCTTTTGTGCACGTGGACGATGTTGCCGGTGCACACATATTCCTTTATGAGTATCCAGAGGCTGAAGGGAGGTACATTTGTTGTGCTGTTGAAATTACAATGAATAAGTTACATGAATTTCTTTCTACGCGGTATCCTGAGCACAAAATATCGAGTGCAGAGTAAGTTTTATTCGAATTTTTTCTCTATATTTCTTTTAATCAAGTGGGAAGAACATCGCTCTAATTCTAAAAGGATTGCTTCATTCTTTTTTGCAGTTCTTGGACTAATAAAGCAATAAAAGTGGTTAGCTTTTCATCAAAGAAACTATTGGATGCAGGTTTCAGGTATAAATATGGGCTGGAAGAGATGTTTGATGAAGCAATTCAATGTTGCAAGGAGAAGGGCTTTCTTTGATTATGTTTGTTTTCTAGATCTTAAGAAAAAACAACTTCCTATCTCAATTATTTATTTTTTGGTATGAGTTCGAGTTTGAGTTGAGTTTAAGCTTGGAGTTTTAGCTCGGCTCGTTTACATTCTCTATCAGGGAAAAATTAGATTTTTTTTAAAATTATTTTAGTGATGTCAACTCAAATTAATCTCAAATATATATGCGAAACATGTATAACATATTGATGGTGTAAGATTCGGGAGGTAAATATTAGTCTAAGCACGGTAACTCGAAATGACGCCGCAGGGCACACGAATTTCTTCTAAAAGTAGAAAAATAGATTTCTATAAAATGACCCTCCTCCTTTACAAAAGATCTCACCCCTTATTTATATATAGTAAATGACAGGGGGTGAAAATATAATATTGCCCTTCAACCGCCTTCCATTCGGCGGCCGAGATTTAATCAGTGAGGGTGCCTTGGTAATTTGACATCACCCCACTACTTCTATAACTTCTCCTAATAACCGCTATAGCATAATCGTGAATTTGTTTACAACTCGAGAATATTTCGGTAATTTCTCATATCCTAATTTCCTAGCACTATCACATATATATTTTTCTTAAATAGGCAGATGATATAGATTTTATCTTATCTTATATATTAAAAGGTATGTATCCTCAAGCTAAAATTCATATCTTATAAGCTTTTAAATACTTTATATTTTTTTTAAAAAAAAATTATAAGCTCAGCGCCACACCCTCCTAGGATTTAATTTGTTTTTAAGAAATTGGCAATAAAAATAAGAAAGAAAGGTGATCACGGTACTATCAATAAAGTGGAAATTAAATTATTGCCATCTTGGGACGAATTAAATTTGATAGCCCTTCATCCTGCCCCCTATTTTAAGTTATTGACTCGTAATCACTTGCTAATTAACTCAACTTTTCGATTTCTTCGTCACATTTAAATTTAAATTAATTATAGTATTATCAGTTATTTAATTAACACCGCTAAGTAGGGTGTTTGACTAAACTTATTTCAAATATTTTATAAACTTCGATGTTTTATAAAATATTTTCATAGTTCATAACATCGTATATTTAGTTTTTCAAATAAGGTTTTAAAGTGCTTGGATAAAGTAAGAGGGTGTTTGGGTAAATTTATTTGAAACATCGTATAAGCTCTTATATATATATATATATATTCTTATCAAATGTTTTAAAAGCTCAAAGATGTTGAATCTTATTTTAAAAATAAATTTTTAGAGATGTCAGAGCTTATATGATATTAGGATGTTTGACACAATATGATCTTCATACTGTATTAATAATGATAGTAAAAACTACCAAACTAGTGGAATTTAAAATCATATAAATAGATAATTTTGATTTCGGAAGAAAAACCATAATTATATGAAGGCTAAAAGTGAAAATACTACAAAATTATGAGTGTGATTTTTGTCAAGGTACTAAAATTGAAGAGCTTATAATTTTATTTTAAATGATTTTCAAGAGTTTTATAAATCTTTAAAACATCTTTTAAAATGTTTCAAGAAGCCTACAAGTTCAGCCAAAAACCATTTAAAATTATTGATCGAGTGAAAATTTTATAGTAATTAATATATTTTAAAAAGTTTAGGTTGCCAAAAACCCTCCACGCGAAGGGCCACCGCCTAGTAGAGCTATAAGTAATAGGGCTATAGGCTAGGGTGATTAAAAAAATAAAATAAAATAAAATTGTCCGGACTAAATCGAATTGAATCGCTTTTTATGATTTATCTTCAAATCGCAATTCTAAATCTAGAATAGAACTGCACCGCATTATTAATCTGATTTTAATTTAAAATTTAAAAAAACACCAAAAATCGAACCGAACTGCTGAGTACATAATCAATTTTTTTTTAAAATTATATATACAATAATTTGATAAAATAATTACTTGTTTAGGAGAATTTCATATTCAAATTATATAAACCCAAAATTCATAATAATTTGATAAAAAAAAAAAGTGTTTAATGTTTTATTTTTATTATACGTATTAAAACCGCGAGCACTCCTATGTATAGCTATAATCGTCACTCTATAACTGCTGCGATACGCTTTCTTCAAACGAAACCATTTCCCCGGCGCGCCATACATAGAGCAGTGGAAGACAGATATGGAGGAGAAAGGGTAGAGTGTGTGTAACTGTGGAAGTGGGTTTGTGGGTTTCATGGCTTATCATGAGGCTTCTTCAACATGGCTACTCCGTCAACACCACCGTTAGGCCTCAATCCCATTCTTCAGGTTTCTTTCATTTACGCCGTCATCTTATCTAAAAATTTAAACTATTACAAGAAGCATTATTTAACTTCTAATATCTTAATACACACTCCTCGCATGCAAACTCTGCACGTAAAACATTTTTTTTTACAAATAGGTGGCTATAAAATTCGAACTCAAAACTCTTCATTTGGTCTGGCTGTAATCCCATATCAAACGACAATCTCATCTAAAAATTTAAATTTATAGAGAGGAGAATCACATAATATTTAACATCTTAACACACACTTTCTTCGTCACAAACTCTGCACGTGAAATCTTTCGTTTATAAAATTATGAAGTGGTACAATCTTTACGCGACTTCAGGCAGCAAGAGAGACATGAGCTTCCTGACAAACCTGCCAGGTGCAGCAGACCGACTACAAGTTTTCAAGGCGGATTTTGAAAATCCGGAGAGCTTTGAAGCAGCAATTGAGGGATGCACAGGAGTGTTTCACGTCGCTCATCCATTCGACTTGGAGGGCAAAGACAAAGGTGAGGAAATGATCACTAACATGTCTGTTAGAGCAACTCTAGGCATTCTCGAAGCATGCCTTAAAGCAAAGACTGTTAAACGTGTCGTGTACACGTCCAGTATATGGACAGTAATGTTCAAGGAGGATGAGGGACGTGGTGTCGTGGACGAGGGCTCGTGGAGTGACGTGGATTATATGAGAAACTTGAAGTTTTTTGGAGATTCTGACGCTATTTCTAAAACTATTACAGAGAGAGCAGCTCTTGAATTCGCAGGAAAGCATTCTTTGGATCTTGTCTCGGTGCTGCCTACTTGGATTCATGGCCCCTTTATTTGTCCTAACTGCCCTTCGTCAGTCAACTCAGCATTGGCTATGATCACTAGTATGTATTTTTGTTTTACCTGTTAATTAATTACTCTAATTTCGGGAAATAATAATTTTCTATTTTGTAACTTAGGACATTCTCAATTTTGATCTCATTGATTACGGAATTTTCGCTTTTGATTATGTAATTTTTGAAAGTAGTGCTTTTGGTCCCATGACACATTTACCGTAAGATATTTAATGAAAAATGTCACGTGGTTGTCAAGTGCATGGGATGTTACTTTTTTAAAATTATGAAACTAAAAGCGGGAATTACATAACTAATGGATCAAAAGTGTAACGATCTAACCGCCACATGCTACGCATGAGGCATTTTTCATAAAAATATCTGACAAAAATATGTCATGGAACCAAAAGTTCTACTTTTTAGATGTTATACGATAAAAAATGATAATCTTGTAACCAATGGAACCAAAAGTAAAATATATCTAAATTATAGGACGAAAAATGTTATTTCCCTCGCTAGCTTCATATTATAGGTTTGAACATGTCATAAAAAGAATCATTGCGTTACAAAATTAAGGATATTTAGTAAATCAATAACATTTCAAGAGATGTCATTGTAATTATTGTCAAAATAATCTAACAAGAAGTTGTGCAAATCAACTAGAAGAAACATCATATTGATGTATACTAGTTACATGAATCATCACCAATTGACACGAATTTTGACATCGAACGATATATATATATATATATATATATATGATGAACTTATGCAGGAAATGAGAATCAAATATTCCATTACTTCCCGAACATGCCTTTTGTGCACGTGGATTATGTTGCCAGTGCACACATATTCCTTTTCGAGTATCCAAAAGCCAAAGGGAGGTACATTTGCTCCGCTGTTGAAATCACAGTAGATAAGTTATATGGGTTTCTTTCTACGCGGTATCCCGAGTTTAATAAGATAGTGAGTCCAGAGTAAGTTGCAGTCGACTTTTGATATTTCTTTCTAATCACATAATTGGAAGAATATAATTAACTCTTAACTCTAAATTGATTGCTTCTTTGTTTTGCAGTTCTTGGACTAATAAAGCAATAAAACTGGCTAGCTATTCATCTAAGAAACTATTGGATGCTGGTTTCAAGTATAAATATGGGCTGGAGGAGATGTTTGATGAAGCAATTCAATGTTGCAAAGAGAAGGGCTTTCTCTGATTATGTTTGTTTTCTAGATCTTAATAAGAACCATTTTGGCTTCCTCTATTTATGTTTGGTTTCTGTGTCCTAGGAAGCACTGTCTTTTACTTCTGTCACTGTTTGTTTAGAATATAATAGCTTATGTCATTTTCAGTTTTCAGTTTTTAAAATAATAATTAAATTATTTTAATTTTTAAAACAATAATAAAAAAAATTCAATTTTCATTTTCGGATTGTATACTGATAGTGCTAGAAAATATTAGACTAGGCAAATTATCAAAATACCTTCAAATGTAAACAAATTTATGAAAATGCCATTGGAGGTAGTTATTGTTAGTGGTTAATAGGGTGATGCCAAATTACCCCCACAGGTTAAATTACAACCGTTAGATTAGAGACGGTTGGAGGGTAACATAGTATTTTTACCCCACTTCATTTACTATAAATAGAGGATCAAAATCCTTTGTAAGGACACATTGTTCTATTTTGAGCAATCTACTATTTGGAGGAGTTCTGAAATTATTTGTCTCGCGTCGTTATTTCAAGTTATTGTGCTTAGATCAACAACCTTCCGAATCCCACACGATCATATACCCTTTCAATTGATTGAAGGAAAATTCTAATCGAATTGGGTTTGACCAGACTGGAATCAATTATATCACAAGTTAATACATGTATCGCATGATTGATGTATAATTTAAAAAAAAAATGTGATGAGAATTTTGTGTTGTTGAATGCTTGTTGGCCTAGTCTTAATTACTACCACAATAATCATCTAAGTGTGACAAAATGTTGTATTTGTGGCACTTTTAATGTAGAAGAAATAGCTGGTAAGACTTTTCTGGTGTTTGGTTTCGTTTTTTGAATGTTTTGTTTTGTTTTGTAGAGATAGAGAGAGAAAAATAAAGATAAATAAATGTGTGTTAGAGATATGGTGTATGTTTGAATTTGTTTTTGGATTTAATTTAAAATATTATAAAAAATATATTATATGTATTGTGTTGTATATTTGGAGACAAAAACACTGTTCATTAGCAAATCATGTCCATTTTATATATTTTTATAAATGTATATATGTAGATAGTAATATTTGATTTTTTTTAATGTATTGTGTTGTATATTTGGAGACAAAAAATATTGTTCATTGTCAAATTATGTCTTTTTTATATATTTTTATAAATATATATATATAATAATAATATTTGTTTATTTATGAGTAAATATATGTATACATGAGAGAACGGATCAAAATACTCAATAAAATTATTTTGAATAATATTATGTTTGATTTTATCAGAGACAACTGAAAAATGAAACCAAACGTAGCGTTATGATTACTGATTGAGCACTTACAGTTACTCGAGTATCAATATGATATTAATAATTAAATTTATATACTAATTAAATTATTTGTAATTACCCAAGTTTCAGTATAAACAAAGCCCGATAAAAATACTCTTCTAGGCCTGGCCCAAACAATGAGCAAATATCATAATTATATTCTAATTTGCGGTCTAATGTGTGGCACGCTTTTTCACAAAAACGTAAATCTGAAGCACGATGACTACCACCAAAAACAAGTGGCTGCTATGAAGTTCCACCAAGTTAAGGGCAGACAGAGTAGTGATAGGCAGGAGAGAGAGAGAGAGAGAGAGAGGGAGAGATGAAGAGAATGATGAACAGAAGAAGAAGGGAAGAGTGTGCGTAACAGGTGGGAGTGGATTTGTGGCATCATGGCTTATAATGAAGCTTCTTCAACATGGCTATTCCGTCAACACTACTATCAGGCCCCAATCCCTTTCTTCAGGTTTCTTTCATTCTTCTTTCTCTTGCAGATTTTTCTTCACTACATTTTACACACAAATTCAACTCGTTTTAGAGCATTTTTTTTTTCATTTTTGAGCTTGCTTTGTTTAATTTAATGTTTTTTGCTAGTATATTAGGTTAATTTTAGTGTCAAGTTCCCGTAATGTGTTGAGTTTAGTGAAAAATTCACCGCGTTTCTAGGGCATTTTCAGCGTACTTTGTTTAATTTTCGTGTTTTTTCTTTATAGTTTTCGGGTGTAATACTTTACCATGTGATTACTAGCATGTTAGGTTATTTTTGGACAAAGTTGCATAATTTTCTGACGTACAGGCATGAATTCACCGTGTTTTTAGGGCCTGTTTATCCATTTCGCAGAACTGCTTTATATAATTTTAATATTTTCTGTAGTTTTCATTTGTGCTTTTTACAGATACTGGAAAGAATATATTTTGTATTCCACCGTAGTACTAGATTTTGAAATTGTAGCATTCTGGTGCATTTTCAGGCAGCAAGAAAGATATTAGCTACTTGAAGAACTTGCCAGGTGCACAGGAAAGACTGCAAGTTTTCCCTGCAGATCTTGAAAATCCAGACAGCTTTGAAGCAGCAATTGAAGGATGCATAGGAGTGTTCCATCTCGCTCACCCGATCGACTTCCAGGGCAAAGAAACTGAAGAAATGATCACCAACAAATCTATTAGAGCAACTTTAGGCATTCTGGAAGCATGTCTTAAAGCAAAGACCGTGAAACGGGTCGTGTACACGTCTAGTGCATTTACTGTAATGTTCAACAACGAGGGTCCAGACATCGTTGTGGATGAGAACTCATGGACCGACGTAGATTATGTCAGAAATGCCAATTATTTCGGAGCTTCTTACAGCATTTCCAAGACACTTACCGAAAGGGCAGCTCTTGAATTCGCAGAAAAGCATTCGTTGGATCTAGTCTCGGTGATCCCAACTTGGATCAATGGCCCCTTCATCTGTCCTAGCATCCCTGGCTCAGTCACCGGATCACTGGCTATGATTCTTGGTATGTCTTTGCCTTGTACTCAGGCAAAATATGTGTTTTGACAGATATACATATTATCGCGCTCTTGTGCAGGAAAAGAGAACCAAGTCCAATATTTCAAGAGTAATCCTTTCGTGCATATAGACGACGTTGCTAGCGCACACATATTCCTTTTTGAGTATCCAGAAGCCAAAGGGAGGTACATTTGCTGCGCTGTTGAAATCACAATGGATAAGTTATACGAGTTTCTTTGTGCTCGGTATCCTGAGTTTAAGATATTGAGCCCAGAGTAAGTTGCAATCAACTTTAGTTTTCGCCGTTTCTTTATCAAGTCAAGAGCATGTAACTTTAATCGTAATTGATTACTTTCTTTGCAGATCTTTAGATGATAAAACAGTGAAATTTTCGTCGAAGAAGCTGTTGGATACTGGTTTCAGGTATAAATACGGACTCGGGGAAATATTTGATCAAGCAATTGAATGTTGCAGACAGAAGGGCTTTCTTTGATTATACTTGTATCCTATATCATCAAAGCACTTTCTTGTATCCAAATATCAATATGAATTCTCTTTAAGATTCTGTATTCTCCTTTTCATTTTTTTCTCTAGTACATTAATAAGCAAATTCCAGCACGATGGCGATCCAATTGTTTAAAATCATCCATACTCTTAAGTTAACATCACTACTGTCTAACATAACACGTGCATTCGTAGCAGAAAGTTGGAACATTACGCTATTATTACACGAAGTAAAAGAACAAAAAAGGAGGATAGAAAAGATGAAAACTTGTGTGTCGAATGATGGAAATTATCAAAGGACAAACTTTAGTATGAGTTCGGACAGCAAACATAATATTTGAACAGAGTGTACGTACATTAGGGAAGTAACTAAGGGGGATCCAAATTCTTGAGACACAGGAAACAACATAATCAAATAAAACCTTTCTGTCTGCAACATTCAATTGCTTCATCAAACATTTCCTCTAGGCCATATTTATACCTAAAACCAGTGTCCAACAGTTTCCTTGATGACAGGCTAGTTAATTTGACTCCTTCATCAATTAAAAACCTGCAAGAAAATATGAAAAAAAGATAAACCAATTACTATAGGATTAGAGTTGTATGTTCTTCTAACTTGACCATAAATAGAGAAAAGCTTATAGCAACTTACTCTGCACTCAATACTTTAAACTCAGGATATCGCGTAGAAAGAAACTCGTGTAGCTTATCTACTGTAATTTCAACAGCGGAACAAATGTACCTCCCTTTAGCTTCTGGATACTCGAAAAGGAATATGTGTGCGCTGGCAACATCATCTGTGTGCACAAAAGGCGTTGTTTCACAATATCGGATTTGTTTCTCGTTTCCTGCACTAGAGCATAGTATTAGGACTACAAATTCCTTTTGCAACATATTAAAAACGTCATAGAGTGTCGGTGTAACTATCCCTTATCTTAATTAACACGTCGAGTGATATACCAATAAGCATAGCCAGTGATGATTGGACTGAGCCAGGACAGCTAGGGGAAATGAAGGGGCCATGAATCCAAGTAGGGATCACGGTGACAAGATCCAACGAATGCTTTTCTGCAAATTCAAGAGCTGCCCTTTCAGTAAGTGTCTTGGAAATAAAGTAAGAAGCTCCAAAATGCTTCTCATTTCGGACATAATCTACATCGGTCCACGAGCCCTCATCGAGTACTGCTCCCTCAGCCTCGTCGTTGAACATCACCGTCGACGCACTAGATGTGTACACGACCCGCCTCACGGTCTTGGTTTCAACGCACGCCTTCAGGATGCCTAAAGCTGCTCCGATGGATTTGTTGGTGATCGTTTCTTCGGTTTCTTTGTTCTGGAAATCGATCGGGTGAGCGACATGGAACACTCCAATGCACCCTTCAATTGCTGCTGCAAAGCTCTCTGGATTTTCAAGATCTGCCGTGAATACATGTAGCCTTTCTGATGCATCTGGCAGGCTTGTTAGGAAGCTGATGTCTTTCTTGCTGCCTGAAATTGCACCAAAATGCCACAATTTCACAGTATGGTATAATGCATACTACATTTTCTATTGCATTTTGACTACTAAAATTACGTCCCATGGCGTGACGTGTATATATTAAATGCAGATATTACATGATTTATAATAAAAAAAATCTACTTCTGTAAAATATCTTGTCTTACGAAATACTAACTACAAGCAGATATTTATAAATATCTAAAACATCCTTCAAACTAGCCCACTCAATAATTGACTCATAGTTTTACGTTAATACAATACCAAAATTTCAAATTATATTATCAACAGAAATAACTTAAAACATATACTAATTTAAATTCACCCTCAGAAATATATAAAATAATAATAACATTAAAAAATAAAAGAATGTCGAGATTCTCCAAATAAATTAAATTGTTTGAGATGAAATCAAAGGAATTAACCTGCAGATTGGGTCCTAACGGTGGTGTTGACAGAATAGCCATGTTGAAGAAGCCTCATGATAAGCCATGAACCCAGAAACCCACTTCCACCAGTTACACATACTCTATCCTTCTTCTTCTTCTTATAATCATCCTCTGCCATTTCTCTCCCACTACCTCCAATATAAGTATTGCAGCATTTCTGAAATGTTAGGTACAGTATTCAACCACCTTCTTCTACACTAACTACAGGCCACATATTTTTGGCACCAATCAATTTGCTAAAGTCCTTTGTATTGGTGTGTGTTTACTTAATGGGATTGGACTGAATATTTCGTGATATCCCGTCTAGTCAGATATTTATTTGTATAGTGGCCAACCCGCTTTGAACCAGACCAGCTTCGGATATATACAAGGATAAGGCTGGGATAAGCAATCCCACCTACTTACTTATGTCGGATTAAAAAGCATGGGTCCCTTTTACCATGCCTCTGATACTAGAAAACTCCTAGATATCCTGTTTAATTTTCTTGTCTACAAAAATTCCATGAGTAATGAAGAGTTCTTTTTTTAACAAATAATAATAAATAACAAATTCTTTTGTAATCTAAATATTTTGATACAAATCGGGTGTTCTATTTTTTATTTAATTTTTTCTCTATATGATATGAGCTGAAATAGTTCAAGATGGATGTTTTCTTTGAGTTTGAACGGAGTGGAGTTCGAATTCTATAAGTCAAAAAAATGAACCTGCAGAAAAAACATTAACACTCCGATGCTCAAATTAGTAAACAATGATGAAATAAATAAAGTGGAGACTTAATGAAAGAATAATGAGAAATCGCGTAGAAGAATAACGTGAATGTGAAGTGTGAGTAGTGCGAGTTTACAAACAATTTGACAACTTAAGAGTGTATAAAACGTTTCCTATACCAGCCAAGGGAGCTGGTATCTATACTCCCAAACAGAGAAAGAATGGGTGTCAATAAGACAAGCCCCATGGTTAACTTCCTATATGCCCAGCAGGCTCAATCCGTACAACTCTTAGCTCTCTCCCATGTCTAGGAAAAGGCATGATCAGGGGCGGGATTTTACTCTACCAGCACGGGCCTTTTCGAGATATGGGTAATCCTTAGTATACTAGAAAACTCTGTTTAGTGGGTCTGAAGACAAAACCAAACGAGTTAACCCAGGTACGACCCACAAATCTCGGACAGGCCACGGCCTATTCTATTGGCTTCAAAAGCCAGTGAAATTAATGTATTACAAAGGTCTTCTTGCGCCTCATCTTGTCCTTGTTCATCTGAGTAGGTGCTCAAAATCAGCATCATTTGCCACCGAAAATCATCGTAGAAGCAAGCTAAGCTACCCATCGGTACTCGGCTCCCTTTCTTCGCAGCTTGGGGATGGAGGAGAGTTATGATTTATCTTTCTAAAGGCTCCTAAAAAATGCATTGAAAGAAAACTATAAGGAGGGTTTCTCTAAGTGTCTTTAAATGGCATAAAAAACTACCATTCTATTTGCATAAGTGATAGTCGAGATCACCTTAGCTCGAACTTGCTCAAAGTAAGGATGCAAGCGGAAAACCATCCCCAAAAGGGACAAGGCGTCCGTAGGTGGTATGCGGGAATCCAAATGATGAACAAGTTCCTAGTCCTGCTTCCAACGAGTAGGCTCCCAACCCACATTGCGGCATCTCTTCTAGACTCTTCTGGAAGAGAAAAATTTTTTGTTGTCCTTCTCCGGGAGAGTCTCATTGACGAAGAGCCTCAAGTGACTAGGACGGACGGGCTTATGCCAAGGGTTTCATGATATCCTTTCTTATGCTTGACGAGAGTCTATCTTATTGGTGTCTCTATCGGCTAGCGCCGTGACTCTAGGGCATTCTTTCACAAGCGCCTAAGACACTCTACTCTAAAAGAGTCAAGCAAGGGGGTGAGAGGGCTCTAGAAAGGCCTAAATTCTTCTTTTATTTTTTCGGTATGCCGCTCCGCGAGCAAGGAGCGAAAGAACGAAGTGTGCTGTGGTGATGTCCGAATTTCACCTATTTTGATCTATTTAGTGATCAGTTCGCTAGTTTCTTTTGATCCACTCGGTGTTCCTTTTCCATTTTCTTCCAATAGTTTCGACCTATCCAGAAAAATTGTCGGCCTTACGAATGTGGTTTCGATCCTTCCGGTGGTGGAGACATTTTTTTGGCCCCTTCAAAAGGAAATGCGGCAGGGTAGAGCTCGGCAGAGGGTTCGAGAATAGGGTAGGGTTCCTAATTCCCTAAGTCAATCTGTCAATCTTGAGACAATTCTCGCCTAACTCAGTGTACTTTTGAGCCTTTCAAAAAGGGAATCGCCCGAGAGCACCTTCTACTGCATCCAGTACTGGATAGGATGACACCCAACATACCAGAAAGATCCCGGATGATCTGATTCAATTGGCTTAGATTCAATAGCAGTTGATTTTGGGCATCACGAAATTTTCGGTTTTATCTGCTTCCAACTGCTCCCCAACAGTTCGCATATTCCGTTGCGGTGGGAGTCTTCAGGGCGGTAGTTCTTGACTTGTGTCCTGATTTCCAGGCGGGAGATTGAAGTGTGCATCTGCCTACCGAAATTCAATTGGAGTAGGTCTCGTCTCTCTCTTCTTATCTTTCATCAGGACGGGCTGAGATAGATAGGCTATAGCCTGTTTCGATAGATGGCCCTTTCGGGTGTGTGGGTGTCTTATTCTTATGAGTGGCCTATGTGAATATAAGCCAGGAACAAGGATTCCGGAAAATCCAATTCGATATTGCAAGATAGAAAGAATGAGATCACCAATCCTATGACAACTGCTATCCTACCACGTCTTTCAATGTGCTATCCTACGACAGTCTGACGTCCAGGAACGCCACTGATTCAATGGAATTGTTAGTGAGGGAAGCTTTTTGACGGATAAGGGCACTCTAAACCCCTGGAGTGCTTGGCTACCCCCGTTAAGATTGAACTTCCACCAAATCCTTATTGTGTCTTCAACCACAGGTGGATTTTCCCCCCCAATCGTCTGATCCTCTGGAGGTAGAAACTGAGCTGGCTGAAGCTGAAACCAGAGCCTACTGAGGAGGGAAAGTCAAACCCTTCGCGACGCCCTATCTAGCCTAGCAGCTAGTTTCAGGAAACAACTGGCATCTAATTGAATTGATGATTTCTCCCCGTCTTGAATAGAAAAAGTAGAAGCTGCTTGATCGAGAGGTTCCGGAGCTGATAGCATTTTCCTTTCTCGGGTCGGGATCCCATTCTCTTTCTCTATGAGGTCTACCAGGCTGAACCTTTACACCGACCGATATGAGAAAGCATTCAAGGTCCTTCTGTACTGACTTCAATAAAGAAGAAAGGCAATTGAAGATTGCTTCACACATGCAAGTTGTTTTAAGGTAAGGAATCTTCAATTGCCTTCAACCTTGAAAAACCTATGGGCTTCAAAGTAAGTCAAATAGGGACAGCACCGAATTTTCTCTTAGCTTTGACTTAATAGATGCAAGAAATGCTCTCACTTATCTTGCTGTTGAGAATGGGATGCTAATCTTTGACACCGGAATCCTCTCTTTTAAGGAAGCTAGGGAGCTAGTCTTTACCTAAGAGATCTTTTTCATCACCTTCTTAGCGCTCCATTGCAGCTACAGAAGTAGCACTCAGACTAGCAGGGCATTCAATAGCAGCGGTTATATGTTAGAATTTGGTGTCTTTCTGGTCAGTAATGGAAGCAATCGTCCTACCGTCGTAAAATAAGAGCACCTGGTTTTGCCCATTCACAAGGACTCGATTCTATGTCCAAACATCACATGCCAGCAGATGTGGTCACCATCATAGGTACTCAAGATATTGTGTCTGGAGAGGTGGATAGATAGGACTAGTACTTTCTCGATCAGGACCCTAGCTTTATTGCGAGCCAAAAACAAAGATGGATTCCCCTTCTATCTTCAGTACTAGAGATGAACGAATTCCATACGCCCGAAATTTAGATCGAAGAATTTTTTGGGTCTTGGAATTTCATGAAGGCGGAGCCAAAACGAGAACGAGTTCAGTCGAACAGCATATATAGTAAATAGAAGTGGAAGAGCCTTTCCTTTCGTTTTAAACAACTCTAAATGAAGGAGCCACCACAGCTGGATTTCTTAAAAATAAGGCGATCTAGAAGCCCGAATAAGCTTTTCAAACTAAACTGTCAACTCATCTTCGCTCTTCGCTTGATCCTGTGAAGACTGTAAAAAGAGAACCTGAAAGAAATCCCAAGCTTGAAGGTGAAGAGATTGAAAGAATGAGACGTGGTACCCTACCTCCCTCCATCTCAATTAATTAGCAGCTTCACGTCTTTTCCTCCGTCAACCCTATGAAAAGAAAAGGGACCATCAAGTCCCGCTACCTTGCCTTTAGTAGTCGAGAAGAGGTATGGAAAATAAGACTGTGGTTGGTTCCATAGGGATAAAAAGAATTGGTATCCCCACGATTGCTCAACTGTAAATGTGCAACTTTCCTTGTTCCATTCAGAGCGGACAGGCAAGGAGAAGCCCTTCCTAGTTCTACTAAATGTGGGGCTGCTGCAGAATCTATCATTCACCTTTTGAGAGACTGACCGAGTACTCAAGACTGATAGAAAGTGATTATCCACAGCCAGTGGGAGAGATAAGTTCTTCTCAGGTTCCCATAAAGTAGTCTATGCTTATCCTCTGGTCTATAGGACTGGAAAATATTTCTCCTGGGTTGGCAGTACTTTCTTCAATACGAGGTCTCCTGGCTGGGGCGAGCCCTTTTTTTATTATTTATTTATTTATAGGCTTGAGCCATCCTTTCTCTTGGTAAAGTTGGCCATGACATATCGCATCGCAGCTAATCTCTTTTCCTCACAACTGCTCATATCGTGATTTTGCCCATTGGCTTCTTCTAACTCCGTCTCCATGATAATGAGCAAGGAATACCCGTCTTTCTGGCTAACAGGATGTATGTAGGCGTCCGTAGTGGTATGCGGGAATCCAAATGATGAACAAGTTCTAGTCCCTTTAATGGAAGGCAAAGCAACGAGACGGCGGCTATTGCTCTACAAAAGTCTAAAAGGAAAGTCCAAATCAACGCATAACTCTTCGGGGGATAAGTAGAACAACTATGGCCTAACGAGGGGCACCCAGAAATGGACTAGCGCGAGGGTTGAAACATAGTTAGAGAGAGAGCGATCAAAGCTACTGAAGGACTAATAAACCAGGTTTGTTAAGAATCTGGTTCTTTAGAGCCAGGAGTTGTTCCCAGTTAAAAGTAATTTATAGAGTCCCGACTTCCGCATATAGCACATTCTTCCAATAGAAGAAGCAGTGGATGGACCAGAATTGGATGTGTGAGTTCCAGAAGAGGATGTTTCAACTTCTAGATGTGGGAGGATATCTCATACTATAGAAAGAGCTCTGCTCTCTCTTATGCAATAGCATTTTTTCTGCTGCCCCTTCTTTCCAGACACCTCCCGCTCCACAAGTTTATCCTCAAACCACTCAGTATGAGCGCTCCATCAAGCAGTTCTTTCCGGCTCCTGTAGAAGATGACATTTAGTGCTCGCCCGTCCACGGGCACCTCTTCGAGTTAATAACCAAATCCTCGTCTTAGAGCTAGAGCTATGGAGTGTGAAAGAGAAAGTATAGTTGGTTGTTGGAGTTCCTCTGAGCACACAAGACAGAGTGCCGTCCGGGGTTTCGGTTTCGTTAGCATCATGCGACAGAAAAGAAGGTAGTACTTCAGTCGCCTCCGATACCATAGGAAGCGGCCATAAAGTTTTCCTTTTATTCGAGCGAGGGTTGCAGGTGGAGAACCGGCCTATGGCTTGCGGCTAAGTTCCCATTTCCTTTGCCTTGATAATGTGAAAGGACTCAATTCCTTCTCTCTCTTTCTTGGTTCCGCCTTACACGATGTACCAGAAGAGTGCGGCAAGGTTCTTATGCTATCGATGTGAGGAAGAGGAAAAGAAGGATAGAAAGGATGTTTCCTCGGGCAATTTTCCGAGGCCTTGGATCATAGCTAAAAAAAAGGCCAGTCACTATCTGAATGACTAAACATTCTCGTACTAGGGTTGACATATCAAAAATTTGTCATCAATACGACTTGATCGGGCTCTCCCTCTTTCTATAGATAAGCGGGTTCTTCGATCATTCTAATGAAATAGGTTCGTTAAAGCCAATTGATCGAATTCTGTTTTAGATTCCTATTCCACTCCAACCGGTGCAGAACTCTTAACCTTTCTAGGACCCTCTCTACGGCAAGGTGCTGCTCTACTCTTTCCACTTGCTCCCTCGTGTATAGCGGTTGAGTTCTTCGCCTCACGGTTTGGCTAGCCATCGTCATTCCCTCTCTGTCTAAAGCGAGGTCTGGGGCTCATTCAAAGTCAAATCAAGGGGAGGGGTACGATGAATACATTGATTATCTGGGTTCGTCTAGTCTCGACAAAAAGAAGACGAGACGGGTAGGGGCTCCTTCGTTGCCTACCTTAAGTAGAGCTGGGCACTACCAACCAAAGGCGGGCTAGCACGTGTCAGGTGATGAACGACGCCGTAGTACTTCGATCTGGAGTGGCCGATTCCCCGATAATAACGCAAACCGCATTCTAGCAGCCCTAAAAAAAGAATCTCTAGCGAAGCTGTCAACTCAACCTAAAGAAACCGATCCGCTAGTCTAATCTATTCTCTGCTTTCGAGCAGTGAATTCCGACCAGTCAACTTAGATGTCACGGGACTGGGCAAAAGCCCTTCAGTCAGTTTAGATACCGCTCCTGCTGCGGAAGATAATGTTGTAGAGGAGTTTGTTGTCCTCAACGTTGACCGAACCGTCTTTCAAGAAGAGTCTAATCTAACGGGTCAAATCAAGTCAGTTTTTCATTGACCTTAGAAGGTGATTTCTTTTCCCGAGATCCAGTACAGTCGAAAAAACAAAGGTGAACTTCAGTGAAGAAAAAGAGGAAGATTCGCCAACGGCATTCGAGAAATTAATTAATTGTTGAAGAACTCCCCCCTTTGCCTGGGTCTTTCTCGCGCCTGCTTTGATTAGGACTTTGCCCGGGGAAGAACTCAAAAAAGAAGCAGCATTTAAGTCGAAGTAAGTAAGTCGGATTTCGCTAGCCTTTGGGCTTAGAATCGCTCTTTGCTAATAGACTGGACTGGCTTAGAATCAATGCTTTGACCGCTAATGCCGTCTCCCCCATAGTAGTGGGAATAGCCAAGCCAAAGATGCTACTTCCCAGCCACGGGAAAGCCTCTTCTTTCTGGTCTACATCAATGATAGCCCCCTCATTTGGGTAAAGAAAAGAACTAAAGGTAAGGAGCGGTCGCTAGGGCAGGGCCGTATCCCGATCCGGATGCCACGAAAATTTAGGGAAGCCTTTTTTCAACAAAGAGTTTTCTGCGACCGGTGAGAAAACCGGACGACTTTCGGGGTTAAAGGAAGACCTTTCTCTTTCATATTGAGTCCTCAGAGGTGCGGCCCCACTTGGTGTCAGCTAGTGAATTCTTCATCTATGGATTTTTCCCGCATTATTATATAAATAAACATGTATCGTCCAGGCTCTATGTAATTCAATATGACGATGGGTAGCCAAACCAACGTTTCAAGAATGGATTTCTCTCTTTCCTGGAGCAAAGGTTATTCCTTTCTTTTCTCATCGTTCGGGACCGTTCTTTCGAAGCCCCTTTCTAACACCTTCTTTTTTCGTTTCAAGGCGCAGAGGGGAAGATAGGCATAGAAGGGCTTGCAATGATCTATTAACTAGAATCGATAGGATCAAAGGACTTTTTTCCCCACGAGCTAGAATATCAAAGAAAGAAGGTTGGCTTTGGCTAGGTGGAAAAGCTCAACTCAAGGCCTCCCTTCCTTACCTTAAAGGCTAGTTACCGCCCCGTGGGTCCTTCAACCAGACATCTACGCTGCCTGAAATAAGGGAAGATCCTAGCCTAATCTCTTTATCCAGAACGGTCTCACTAACGGGCCTGTTTAACTCATTCATCACGGGGATCCCGCTGTCTGTAATACCCTATGCCTCTTACTTGCTTTACTTTCTCGCTGTCTGGCTTAAGGACAGACTAGACTGACTTTCTTGCTGGCTGGCAACAGACTGAAAGACTACTACTGTTACCTTGCCGTCAAGAACTTTGAAGTCAGAGTTCTCTCATTTATTTAAGATAGTTACCATCTTTCTCTCTATTCCTGTTTTTTATCCTTGTCTCGGTCATCATAAAACAAAGGTTCAAAACCGGATCTAGTAGCTAGGAGGGAAGCACCGAATTCTTTCTGGTTAAAGAATCTCTTTCTAGTTGCTCTGGAACAATTAGGAGATTCTCTAGAAGAAAATATGGGCTTCTGGCCAGCAACATGCTTGGTCCCGCTTATGGGGTCAAATCTATCTTTCAATTACCTATCCTGTGCTCGAGAAGGTCCCTCAGTTCCTCGGCCTCGAGGTGTATTTAGTTGTCTTACATGAGACTCGGGATATTCCCCACTACATGGCATGACACCTTTCGCTCATCCATTCCGCCCGCCCGTCCAGACGCCGGTGCCTAGAATTTTTCTCATTATCATCTACCGCCCTTTCTTTCCTCCCGGCTATTCACGCATGAAGATTGTCGTATGTATGCTCGACTTCGGTTGCCGGTGTATAGGTAGGAGTACATTATGGCAGGATCAGTCACCCGGGCAAACAACCCTCTTCCAATGTAGTGTCAGTCGCACATTCAACATAGCGTTCGGACTCATGTGCCTTCCAGAACCAGGGGGTCTTCGAGCCTGCTGCGTACGATTAGCCAGCCTTGCGGCGGCAAAAGGATTAGACGTCCCCCCATGCTATGGTTCCCTGCGGTCCAAACCCGGTGCCGCATTAGGTAGGGAGCTGGACGATAATAGCTCCTCCGCATCCCAAAAGCGCGCTGCCCTCCTAGGCGCGCAACACTAAGTAATCCAAGCCAACCCACATTACTGACTAACGGCGGATAATCATATTTCTTAGAGGTACTAAATACAACTCCATGAATGAGCAAAATGAAGGTTGCATTAATGATAAAAATCTCTGGGGAAACCGCTAAAAAAAGATTGAACATGTTAAAGGATGAGATCGGATCCTCATCTCTAGAAACTGGAATAGAGATTCTGACCGTATATATGACGACTTCCCTAGAAGGTCACCTATGTTTCAGGCACGAAGGACGATGAAATCCCAGCAGGCTACATTTAAGTTATGCCTACACCAGAAAAGTTGGATGAAGGTACTACCCAAGTCCACGATTGACAAGCTAGAAAACATCTGGGCACTGAAAGAAATCCAGAGCTCACATACCTCAGCAAGGAACTCACTTCTGAGGAAAGAGAACAGTACATTTTACTATTGATACGGAACAAAGATTTGTTTTGCCTAGAACTACAAGCAGATGCCGGGTTGGACCCTAAGATTGCAGTACACAGGCTAGGGTTGCCCCCAGACCAATCCCCTACAAAGAGGCCCTGATGAGTTCAAGAAAGCCTCAAAGCCCAATAGAGAGCCTACTGAACCTGCTGGTGACGACTGATATAGGGCCTACTTGGCTCATAGAGACTCCGCCTAATAAGGAAGAGCTACTCTCTGAGGTTTAGTTGGTCAAAGCCTTAAAAGGACATCATTATGGGGTCGGAAATTAAAATCTGAACTCTCTGGAATAGGAAGAAAAGTGAACACACCCGCTGGGAAAGCCATCTCGAAAGCAGCGAGTTGCCCAAAACCCCTTTGTTCCTTAACTGCTGATCCTTCCGCAAGTAATCTGCCAAAGAATAGAAAAGAGAAGTTGCTCCCAGGTACCTGTAATTGTGATCCGTTTGCTAGAACCAAGGGGTCTTTCTGTAGAAACTTCCACGAACAATCGTCGTTTTTTTGATGGTTTTTCCGCTTCTCACAGCTGCTCTTTCCACACCTCCGGATATCTGGTGCCAAATTGTCGCCCGTTTCCTTATTTCTTTGATAATAGAGTTGGCTATCTTTGTGGCATCGATTGTAGAAGTTCGTGAAGAGGGCTGGACGAGTGGAATGAGGGAGAGCGGCTCGATCGACAAAAAAGAAGAGTGGTCGGATTTGAGGGCAGCAGCACACCAATAGGTGCGGATTGCCATTCTTGTACTGTTTGGGTAAAGGGCAGGAGCGCTCTTTCCCTCTCACCAGTACTTACTAGTTGGAGTAGGTTAACGTGCGTTGAATCTTATCTTGCCTCAGAGCTTTCATCCACATTTGGAACTGGTTCAGAAGTCGAGATTGCTATTAAATAGAAAAGACGATGCCATTGAAAGCTCAGGAGAGCATGCAGGAATACCCACTTTTTAGGTCGACCACTACAATAGGAGCGATAGCGAAGCCAAGCCGTATAAAGGTGAGCAGCCCTTATAGCAATAGCAAACGGCCTACTTATAGCCCTCTCATGGAATCTTATCCATTTTCCCTACCATTCAACTCTCTTATCGTTAGCCCTCACCAGTACCGCAAGAGAACTTCTTCTAGTGCTTAGCGTGCTCTTTCTGTCTGAGTAAGATAAGGGAGTAGTATGCTGCTTCCTCCCCTTGGGTATCCAGGTTGTAGTCCCCTAGCTTTATCCTTTAGTCGTTGAGGGAAAAACCTTCTGAGTTCCCGAGGAAAATGCTCTTTCTTTTCCTTTTATTCGAGCGAGGGTTGCAGGTGGAGAACCGCCCGTCCACGGGCACCTCTTCGAGTTAATAAATCAGAAGGTTTATTAGTTATGGCTTTAGGAATTTTTGGAGCTCTCCTCAGGCATGGTTTACGTGATCATCTAATAAGGCAGTCCTGATTCCAAGACAAGACTACTGAAAGAAGGCCAAGGCTGTGGAAACCTTGCACTTCCCTAGGCAGAGACTGACCTCTTGGAAATCCATCTCGGGGCGCCTAGTAGCCCTCCTTCACTGACAGACTCCTAATAGCGCGAGGATAGTTAAGCCGCACCGCGTAAAGTGCATAGGGCGGTTCCTAAGCCGGAGCCCGGGAAAATCGCGTTCTTTGCAACAGGGGGCTACCAAGGTCTTAAGTTCCCGCTGAAAGCCTGCAAGCATCCTCGGCTCTTCATGGAAGCTCCATGGCCTCCGTGAGG